>KZ506566.1:50018-80760 GCA_002844005.1 Limosa lapponica baueri
GCCAACTTCTGAACTTCTACACTAAATAGTAAAAACCACCCCACGCAGCAAACAATTTGCTTGGAAATTTTATTCAACCTGCCTCAAATATGATGAGGCATGTAGATAACCAGTACTTCACTGAGTCAGGCAAATGGACTTGTCGACAACAGTTGATTTTACCTAAACCAAAAATGAAACCCTTCAGTCAATGTAGCTGTTATACAAAACTTTACATTCAGCCTATTTTTATTTAACACTTTGAACAATATTAAAAGATTACCACAGAGACAATGTCTTATCTGACTGCTCAGATTACACTGTACTTAACACTGCACCATACAGAATACATGATTAGCCCTAAAAGGTCTCTTTGGTCACTTTTAATGAACTGGTTGGAATTCATTATACGATAATTGTAAGGAGGTTTCACAGATAAGCCTCTGTCTTTAGGGGGCATGGTACTGACAGACAGCAATTTTTTTTGAAAAGAAAGAAAATCCACACACCTTCCTTGCTAAATGAACCGTAGATATTAATTTGAAACCTTCCATGAACAAGGAAAGAAACAAACAGCAGAAAAGAAACTACAGGACAAATGGGGCAATGGGCTTCATTCAACTACCAATATGCACCAATTTTGCCCAGGTGAAACTCCATAGATTTTTAGCATTGACAAAAATTGCATTTGTTAAGACAAAACTTCTGCACTTTGATTTTTGCATTGCAACCTTTGCAAAGTTTAAAACCCACGTATTTACATGCCGGACAACAGCTAGTTCTGTAGGCTGTCCTACTGCCCAGATGGGTACAAGACTTGGCAAACAATAAAGTGTTTGAAGCTCAGCTTTGATGCAACAGGAGTCAAACTGTTACCATAAAGAAAAATTGCTGGGTTCTGCCAAGAGGGTCTAATAATGCAGCTGTTGTGAAGGCTGTTCAACAGGCTGGTTTGTTAATAAATCTAGGAGAATTGTGCAACACTGAGTTACTTCATCTTGGGAATTAAAATTAGACAACCATTTTTCATAGGCAGATCTTCCTCTTGTACCCTCTATGCTATCTACAACTTGCCATTACGGCCAGGAAAGTGCAAACACAGCTGTATTAGGCCTGTACATAAGAACAAAAGAATGGTTGCACTGGGTCAGAATACAGATAACCTAGCCTAATATCCTGTGTCTATTCGTAGCCAACAGGAAATTATTAAAATGTAAGTATATGGGCAGTAATATAGTTTTATATTTGTCCTGACAAAGTAATCCATAATTTCAGGACTTCCTCAATCAGACATTACATTTGCACTTCTGTGTTAACTGACGCTGGGCGGATTCTTCATCCATGAGTTTGTCTTACTACTTTTCATATTTTGCTATATTTAATCTACTTAAAACCACCAAAAGAATTTAAACTGTCTACCCACTATTTATCTGGATATGCTTGAAACCTATTTCTGCTGCAGTGCAGGCCCTCCATACTGGCCAAGTTTCCTAAGGGCTGCCTGCACTTCTGAGCATGGCTCAGTTGCTCCTTTCCACTGCAAAGAACTGGTTTTAACCATGAGCAAAATGAGCAAACTGGGAAGGCAAACTAATACCAAGGACTGCAGGCGCTCTGGGATTTTGGAAGGTAAGGGGAGAGCAGCAGGGGCTTTCCTTGTGGTACCTTGCCTATAGGATTTGGGATGCCCAGGACTATGCTGGAATGGATTGCTCCCCACTCATCATCTTACCAGTAAAATGCTGCTGAACCTACAAACAGACAGGTCACCCCCAGGAAATATCACCCATGCTGAACAACAAAGCACATCCTGCTGGTACTGAAGGCCCTTCATGAGTCTCTCAACTTTAAAGCTGACATCACCTTGGCTCCATCCTGTTACCCTCCACTCATCAGCTATGGGAGTCTTGCAAGGTACAAAATCATGAACCTCATAAACCCTGTGGCCCAAGGTCACACACCACAAGCAGAAGCCATACCTGGACCTCCCAGGTTGCACCAGAAGATTAACATGCAATGGCCTGCTAGAAGAATAAAGAAAAAAACACTGTCACACAAGCAAACAACTACAGCTAAATTGTCCTAAACACAGAATACTCCATTAAGCAGACATCCAGATTCAACCTTCATGACCGTGTTTCCAGTCCTATTTCAGAGGCAGATGCTTTTTCACAGGCAGAAAGCTTGGGAGTGGGAACATATATCAAAGTTGTGAGGGAGCTCAATCAGCTCAACAGAAAGTTTCAGGGCACGAGGGAGAC
The DNA here is from genome assembly GCA_002844005.1 of Limosa lapponica baueri. Classification (NCBI taxonomy): domain Eukaryota; kingdom Metazoa; phylum Chordata; class Aves; order Charadriiformes; family Scolopacidae; genus Limosa; species Limosa lapponica. The sequence goes on from KZ506566.1 coordinate 52,259, forward strand.
TATGGTGAATTATTGCCCAGAAGTAGTTAAACACTTTACTTAGTTGTAAAATACTCAAAGGAATACTTACCTCAGTCACTCAACAGGGAAAAGATCAACTCAGCAAACAGAAGTCATGGGGTTCAACACGGTGAGCCAAGAACATACTGACCCTCTCCAACAATAGGCTCGTTTCACCAGAGGCAGGGCAGACTCATCCACACTCAGAACGGGCACTCTCAGAGAGCTGTGTACCAGAGGAAAGCCCACTGCCTCCCAGGCTTACTGCCCCTGCATGCTGGTGGGGAACACAGCAGCTAGGAACCCCCTGGGTTCCCCCCCTCCTACTTCCCTTTCCTTAGCAATAATGAAAGTATACATTTAGTGAAAAAACAGCTCTCGGGTAGCATGTCACATGCATCCTACTCCAACAATACCTAAAATAAATGTTATGATTAACAAACCATCACCAAAAATATTTTATTTTTAATATTGATATCTATATGAAAGCATCCACTAGCTTTTAGGCGCTACTCTTGGTTTTGGCATATCTAAATTAGCCTGTTCAACCTCTGATAGGGAAAAAAAAAAGTTGATACACTTGATGTGAAACATACAGCAAACCAGTTGACAGATTTCATTTGCAAAATGTTTCATTTAATATTTCACCACCAATGGCAAAATTTAATTAACTACTAGAAGGTCTGAACATCAAAAAACCCCCACCAAACCAAAAAAAAACCCACAAAAAATTGCAATTGTCACACTATCTAATTAACAAAGGATGACCCATCATATGACATGTCTGACTAGGGGTTTGTGGTTCAGGTTTTTTTGTTTGTTGTTTGTTTTGTTTTGTTTTTTTTTTTAAAAAGACTATCCTTTGTACTTCCACACTATTTAATGTTGTGTTCTCATCATTCTTGAGATAACGCCATGCAGACAGCTTAGTTCTATCGTCACTATTAGCTACTAGTACTTTTTGAGGGTTTTATTTAATGTTTGAGTTCAGTTCCTGTATACAACTGATATTTTTCCTGTCAAAGTCAGATACAGCATACCAGAAACAGTATGGACTACAGTGCCATGTACAGAAAGGAGTAAAATTGTGCTATTTCTTCAACTCAAAAAACACAAACCGACAAAAACCCAACAACACTAAATAGTGGAAGATTTCAACCACAGACAGAGCAGAAGGAACTCTTGAGTTAGGCCAAAGGACTGCATAGATATTACTATAGTCACTCTGTAATGCTGGCAGCAGTAGTTTCATTATCTTTGCAGTAGGGGAACAGTACTGCAAATTACTAGAGTAGAATTTTAAACTAGACTATATAAACTATATCTATAAGCTATATGTTGTTTTATATATAAGCAATGTAGTAAAAGTGAAAACAATCACCTAAAAGAATAAATTTCTTTGAGCAAAATGGACACAGTTAAAGATACTCTGCTAGAGGTTTAGAATAAGTACTATGCAAAAAAACAATAAAGGAAAACAATGGCACAATCAAACAGTCATGTAAAGGAGGCACTTAACAGAGCAACATTTCATAGGAGGAAAACAGAAAGGAAAAAAAACTAGATTATATTAAAAAATAAAATGTTTAAGTTATAATAAACCAGATGAGAAAAACTTTTCAGGTGCATCAAAAACAAGAAGCTTATCAGACTCAGTGGGGCACACAGATCACCAAAAATAAGTTGAAATTGTTGCTGAAAGTAACTAAATTCTTCGCTTTTGTGTTCACTACAGAAGAAGACGGGAGGTCCACACTCTAAGTCAATCATTGACAAACTTACTCAAACTGAAGCTCAATAGAAGTGGTTTTAAACAAACAAAAATATTCAATTGCAACAGACTTCCTGAAACAGAAGGTAGTTCAACCAGGAATTGTGACAGAACTACAACGTCAAGGTGCTCATAACAGTTACATCTCCTACCACTTGCATCCTGCAAAAAAGGAACAAAATATAACTTGCACAATCCTAATCTTTATAAAGGTTAATACACAAGGTGATTCGCAGAAGTACAGATAAGTCTACTTTGCTCTGGGGAAACAAAGAGCAATTACAGTAATAGAATTATTAAAGATATTTGGGAACAAATGCCTTTTTTTTAAACAACCTACTTCACAAATTTATTTGAATTCTTTGTAAAAGTACACAACTTTACATGAACAGGTGTTCAATTAATGTAGTAGTGTATTTGCACTTATCAAAACAAATAAATAAAACCCCAAGCAAACAAAAATGAGAAAACACACATTTTCAGTAGTGTCCCTTGAAGGACATCAAGTCCTTCTAAGAAGGGTCAGTCCTTCTCTTCGTGCAGCACAGAGTAAGACACCAAAGGCTGGGTTAATCACTGCCTATCTAAAACGGAGTGTGGCTGTCAGTGGGATGCATCAGTATGTTAAACAGAGATTTGTAGCCTGAAAAAGGTGACAACTTGTGTATTATACCAAGTATTTTGCAATAGTCAGATCTATTGCTGACTACAATGCATGGAAGTATCTCACACTAGTGACTGAGTGGTAACATGTCAAATGAAATTCAATGCTAATAAATGAAAATGGGAAAAATAACTAACAATATGTATAATGATACATTTATAATTTTCTAGTAGCATTCAGGAAAGAGGTTCAGGAGTTACTGGAGTGGGGGGGTTTAGCACGGGGGTTTTGTTTGTCTAGTTTTTTCAAGATGTCATCTCAAAGCTTACCAGTGCAGAGAAAAAGAAAGAAAAAAAAAAAAAGCACTTAGACTGTTAAAAACTACTAGATGTTTTGCCTGTAAGGTTCTGAGGTTTTTTTCCAATAAAAGTGAACTTCCTTTTCCATAAAAATCTACAGTTTTCTGAGATCCTTAAATGGAAAACCAGAAATCCACAGAGGATAAAGGAGCTAAGGAGTGCTGGGAGTTTTTCAAGAACGCTTTCCTGGAAGCACAAAACCAGTTCATCCCCTTTAAAAGTAAGGGAAGTAGGCAGAGCAAGAGACCCCCTTGGCTTTAACGCAAGCTTCTGCGTCTGCTCAAAACTAAAAGAGAAGCGTACCAGAGATGGAAAAAACAGACGAATATACATTGAGAACTATTAGGGCATTGCCAGGGCATGCAGAGATGCAGTTAGAAAAGCAAAAGTTCAGCTTGAATTGAAACCGGGCAGAGATGTCAAAAGCTACAGGAAAGACTTCTCCGGGCATGTAATCAACAAGCAGAAACAGAAGGAAAATATTGGCCCACTGTTAAACACAAGAAGCGTTGAATTAGTCACTGTCAATGCCAAAAAGACAGAGGTTCTCAGCACTTTCTTCACCTCTGTCTTTACCAACACTGTTGGGCCCCAGGCCCTGGGAACAAAAGTCCAGGTTGATGCAAACACAGAACCAACCATCAGTAAAGGAAGAGTTGGTAAGCGAACTATTACAGGAGCTTGACCCCTACAAATACGTTCAGTTTTGGTCCCCACTATACAAAAAAAGATGTGGACAGGCTGGAGAAGGTCCAGAAAAGGGTCACCAACGTGGCAAAGGACTGGGAATCCTGCCATATGAGGAAAGGATGAAAGAATTGGGTTTCTTCAGCCTTGAGAAAAGAAGTCTTAGGGGATACCTTATCACCAGGTTCCACTATTTAAAGGGTGGCTACAAAGAAGATGCAGACTCCCTTTTTACAGGGGTCACATGGAAAAGACAAGGGGTAATGGGTAAAAGTTACTCCCTGGGAGATTCCGAGCGGACACAAGAGAAAAATTTTTCACAATGAGAACAATCAGCCATTGGAATAATCTCCCCAGGGAGATGGTGGCGTCCCCAACACTGGACAGTTTAAAGATTCACCTGACAGCGTGCTGGGCAATCTTGTTTAGACTATGCTTTTGTCAAGAAAGGTTGGACTAGATGATCCTTGAGGTCCTTTCCAACCTGGTATTCTATGATATTTCCCAGCTTCCTTCAACCGCTTTGGATTTGTTTCTTTTTTCTCTCCGAGATATGCATTGAATACTGTTAGAAAACCCTCATTTGGAATGAGATAGACAAAAATTAAGGCTTTTCAACTAAAATAGAGTTGTAATTAAATCAGTGTTTTGCAAGATTATGTCAGCTTAGAGGGGAATACATCAGTGTTACATTTTAAAAACTGTGAAACATTTTGGGTTTTGTTATTCATTTGTGAAGTTAAAAATACATATAATTATAAAATTTTAGCCATGTAACACTACTGTGGGCCTATTATACATGTGCACACAGTGACCAATGTAGGTTAATGTAGAAGAGAATTTTATTTATTTTTTTTACCAGCACTTCAGATTTGTTTGCTGACAGTTCTGTGGCCAAGAACAGCAATGCACCAGGACTAGAGTCCCATTACAACTTATATGCATCCATAATCTGACAAAAAAAAAATTTACTGGAACAATCGTATCTAAGTCATAGAGGTTTTTTTTAATTGTAAATTTCAAGTTAAATGTTTTTTACTCTCAAAATGAAATTATTATCTTCTAAGTTCAAGTAAATCATAGATTTGTGAGTTTGGAAAGGTTTTTTATTGGCAAGGAGGAAAACACACCTGATCATAAAACCACTGTCAATGTGGGTGCTAGCATTAGCCCTGCTGCTCTGAACACCAGTCCTGGTTCCTTCACTCCTCACCAAACAGTGCCAGTTCCTAAAATACTTTTGCCCTCTTTTCATCATTCTGTACAACAACTGAAAATTTAGTCCTTTTTCATTAGCTTTCAAACTGCAAGAAAGTAACACTACTGTATTAGGCTGTTTAACTAATACATTCAGTATATACAATACATTCAATGCATTCAGTACACAAGTTGTCTCCAGGAGCTGAAATACTCCCCAGAAAAATAAAGTTAGACAAAGTCAAAGCAGAGAGGAGGACAGCGATGTATGATCTGGTAAGACACGAGCAGACGTTTACACCATCATGTAATTATTAAATCTGGGATTCAAACCTACTCACACAATTACTGATTTCAACATAGAGGCTCTTCTACAGGGATTCAACCCTGCTCCCAAGTAAGTAATAGGGAAAAAAGTTTTCTCTGTATTTTCAAGTACATGAGGATTTGTTTTGTGAAGCTGAAATCTACATGCTTTTCTGGTAAGTGTAAGGGTAACTAGAGTTCAAGTTAATTTTTAGACTGAAGATATAACATCTTCATTAAGAAGTTCTAGTTAAATAAGGTTTATTCATCTATTCAAAAAGGTCCTCAAACCCCCTGCAGATTCTCCACATGCTAGTAATGTGGAAAAATTTTCACTTGTCACACATCTTTAAAATTTTCATCAAAGCGTGTCAATGCTCACATAATGAGAGACTTTTCCCCGTGGTGAAATTGTCATAATGAACGTTGCGGAATTACCATATATTTTCAGATGAATTGAAAACTGCCTCTGTCTCTTAGCTGTTACATATTACAGTATTCTTACCCTTAAGCCTTGACTAACTGCTTTCTGAAATACCTGTATCAGTAACTTTCATCGTTGATAACTTTCATCACAGGCCACAGAATGTTTATCTATAACTATTGTTTTCAAATTTTCAGTCTGTTTGATCCTGACTCCAATTTGCCAAGCCAGACATGCAACTCTGAACAAGCAGTACTGGAACCAAACTCCAGATGAGACTAGATCAAGAGGCTTCGGCCTCCAGCTCACCTCCACCTTCTTACAAGTTTCAGTCTTCTCTGAAGGGTGACCTGTGGGTCCTCTGAGGGGAGCTGTGACGTGCCCATGATTCTCTAAGCACCATGAAGCTGAGGTTTATCATAAATAAGCTAGTAAGGTAAATATTCATAGAGGATACATAGGCATACACTTCATCCTTCCAAGTAATGATCTAGTCTAGGACTAAAAAGTTTTTCGATATTTACACTCTGAATTACTCTTTAGAAGAATGACATTTCACACAGATTTGGAGAAGGTAGCTACGGTAGGAGAAGACGGAAAGGGACAATATATGACAGAACATCTTGTATTATCAACACCTAGATGGAAAGCAGCATTTATGTGATGGTATCTAGATGTCATGGATTGCCCTACTAACAAATAATTATACAAAGGAGTAGTTCTAAAGGAAAAGAAACTGATCCTTGCTTTGCATAATCATGCATCAGGCTACCCAATTATTTAAGTTGTACGGTGAAAAATGATACAAGTAGTCCGCTGGGTTAAAGATAATGCCATTTAATCTTTTTTGCATTCTCTTTAAACTGGATTTTATTACAGATGCCTCTTTTTTTTGTTTACATAGAGAAGTATTCTTAATAAATTCCACTTTTATGACTAAGAACTACCCCCAAATTGTGAGAAAAGTCTAAGGCTTTCAAACCAAATCTTTCAGAAGTCCCAATCAAACCACCAAATAACTTGGAAAGATAGACAACTTCAAACAAATCTAATAAATCGGAATTACTATCTATTCTCAACTATTCCCCATGCCGAAAGAGCAGTTAAACTGATTGCGATGCATTTGTTTATACTGAAAATACCTTTTTTGACCTAGCATACTGAAACAACATTTACTTTCTAATCATGAAACCAATATGACTTTATGCAGCTGAATGTGCTGTGGGAACAAGGAAATTACTCTGTGGAGGGAAGTGGAGAGACATACACCTACACGCACAAGACCACAGAAGCAAAGCAAGACAAGAAAACGCATACGAAAGGTTTCCAAGAGGCCTAATAGCAGAGAGAGGGTCACCGATTGCACAGAGATGAGCATAAAACTTGTGTACCTTGTATCCCCTGCCCCTAATACAACAGAATATGTTTTTGGACGTGTTAATGAAAAACACAAATGCACTGAGCAGGAGTGAAGGCCTGGTTTCAAAATTAACACACTTCTGCAGTCATGAAAAACCTTTTTAGGAATATTACACCATGCCCTACTTTGTCCTACTGATTTTAAGCAATCAGTAAGTTTTAAAAATAGTTTATGGGAAACCAACATCACATTTCACAGGCAAAGTGTTCAAGTAAAACCTTCTCTTATGCTTTGCATACACTTGAAAGCCACTTAGCTGAAATAAATCTGTGCAAAACAACATCAAATGACCAGTAAAAAGCTTAATTATTCTGCTTTATATCTACAGCATGAAAGGGGCATGGGCAGAAAATGTAATAACTAGGCATTATTCCTGTGTTTAAATAGTATCTCAGGCTTTATGTCCTTTTATGCACTTCAATTTAATCAAAAGTCAAGTGTTCTGAACCAGAACGTCCATATTTTTTTCTGTACATCACAAAAGACCCTTACTTTAACATAGCTCTGGATGAGAAACACATTGTCCTTTCATTATGCTAGACAATCTAATATCAATACCATAAGAGACAGGTCTGAACCATTGCCCCACACACCCCAGAACTAGAGGCATTGAGTTTAATGCCAGCAACCTTCCTCAGGCTTTACTGACCCCCAGAACACCAGACACACTCCTGCTGAATTGGGCTCACTTGATTTCACCCTGATATTGTAGTATTATGTGAGGAAGGCATGGTGTGAATTTATAGTTTACTGCTGTATTCATTACTGTTCACTTACTGTGAGTACCTCTGGAGGTATCTCTTGGTAGGTCAATTAATATAATTGGGTAGGAGTGTGGGAATCAAGATTCAGCAGCTTTTTACTTCTGAAACAGAAGCAGCATTTTCCAATTGAGAACAGCTGCCATAAGTTTAGCTTGACTATAGTAAATAGTCAAAACTATTAGAAAGAAAAAGCAGGTGTTATAAAGAGCAAAACATTACTGGTAACAGGGGAAGAGGGGATAAACAGTTTACTGCATTTTCATTCTAAAGTGAACTTTCTCACTGTAGGCCTAAAAGTTGGTCTTGTGGACATAAAAATGTTTTAGTGTTTGAATCTTTGACATTGAAAATTTTGAAAAAATCATACATATGCAATATGCAAAAGAAACACAGGTGCTGATTTTGCCTGTTAAATTCATTATCCAACACTTCATGTTCTATCTGGTGTTGCCTGAGTTTTGTGATAAGGTTGCTATAGATAAGGTGCAGTCCAATATTTAACACATTTACAAATAAGATTAATAGATTAGCAACCAGGCAGCTAAACAAGATTAGTACACGTCCCCAAGGACAATAAGGATTATAAGAGAAGAAGTCTAAATTAACATCTTTGGACCTGCCTAAACTGCAGGAAGAAGAAGCCTGCAAGAAAGGAACAAGGTAACCCACATCACCCAAAAACAGTCTGAATTGCTTGACGGCAGACCATGGCACCATCTGCCCAGGTCCCATGCATTTCTTTAAACAAGCCTCTGATTTTCTAGACCAGTGGTGCTCAAGCTCTCCTAAAACTGAGGATTGTACCTGCCCTATTACCTCGGGTAACATTACCCTTACTGTGTTCTAAAAAAAAAAAAATCATATGGGACAAAGTCATGAGTGTGCTACAAAGTCACTCTCTAGCTTCCTTTGCAGAAATGCTTCTGTACTGGTAAACCTTAGCTTTCCAGTAATGCTATTTATTTGGTGTTCAGAATATTTAAAAATGAAGACTTAAACTGTTCAAGTAACTACAAGGTATTAACAAAGTCTACAGGTTAAAATATTAAAACAACTAATGACAGACTCTACCAGATAGTGACATCACCCACAAAATAACCCATAGGTACAGCAAGAGGTTAAAAAAAACCAAAACGAACAGAAAACTCACACCATACACACACAAACAGGTTTATACTATGGACTCCTTTTTTTCCAGTGATCAAACTCTTTTGGAGACATTTTCTTTCAGCAGCAGGGTACCTGAATAAGAGATAGGCAGTATCTGATTCTTTTTATGTACCGATCCATAAACAGAACTTTGTTATGGCCACCATCAATCCTGTCTGATGCTCCTATGCAATTTACTATGTGTATTTATTACAACAAAGCCTCATTATAACAAATTGAAACTATATAGCACGTCCCTGGAAGTATTCCTTACGGAATGTTATATAGTCTTAGCTCTGGCTTTTACCTCCTGACTTCCTTTCAGAATAAACATGGACTACACGTACGAAGTTTCATATTCAGAAATACAATTTATAAGAAGTGTCATCTGTCAGTTTGCCTTCAGCAGCCAACATCCCATATATTCTATGTTAAATTATGTTCAGTCACGTTAGACAAGGGAACATATCTAACTCAAATACTTACACTTAACGGATAATTGAGAACTGATCCACTAAATGAGCACTTCTAATTACACAGTTGCTAGGTGGGGGAGGCAGAGTTTCTTATCTCCACAGCTCTAATTTCCTGTATGCCACACATTGTCCTTCATGAATTGAACTGATGAATATACATAATTATAAAATTCTTTTTGCAAATTAATATAGTTAGGGCTGAAACTCCAGTAATCAGGCCATAATAATATCTGGCAATCTGGTATTATGACAGCATTTATAGTAGCTAAAAAAGTAAAAGAAGATATTAATGCAAGTTTGCAACTGTGTGGGTTTGGGTTTTTTTTAAATATAATCAGCACTAGTCTCCCATTCCAAGGAGTGCAGAATGTCATCTCAAGTTTTACCAACATTAGTAGTTCTGTTTCATTCTGTTGCACTACTAGGCTGGAAAAAAACAACCCAAAATTAGACTCTTTCCGAATCCCAGCATCCAGAGAGGACAATAAAAGTAAACCAACTACTGCCATAAATGAGAACAGCCAAGTACCTTACGGCGAGGAGCAGCACAGGCCAGTTGTTCTGCAGAGGTCAGGAACCTAGGACCCAAAGCATAACAGCAAGGCAGCACCCATACTGGAGCGCCGAGCAGGTTCAGCAATGGCAGCCAGGGCTGGCCAGCAGCCCAGGGATCACCAGGAAAGACCTTGGTGACAAGACGGGCCTGAGCCAGCAGGTCAAGGCAGCAAAGTCTTGCTCAAACCGGTACATAGTCCCAGTGGAGCTGGTGAGAAGAGACAAGAAGGTCCTCCTCATGGAGGGTGCTCCCACCTCGCTCTCCCCCACCTGGGTCTGACCCACAGCCACACACCTGCAAAGCATCAGGGCTGCCTTTCAGCATTTGCAGCTGTGACACGACCTCCCATTACATTTAGTATTAGCAGAAAGGGAATGAGGGCAGCTTAGTTCGCTTTTCCATACGAGAATGTGCAAAATTAAGAAATGTTAAAATCGGAACGTCATACATTGCACACAGAGGTTTTGGCAAAGTAACCCTGAGTTGATTCATGATGATACTAAGAGGATCAGGAGAGGCAGCAGGGTCTGCATTAGTTTTTGCTGCTTTTTTTTTTTCTGGAATTTAATGCAAATATATCTCCCCCAACATTTAAGAGAAATTGAATTGGAAATACAGAAGTTTTATTTTGCATCACTGTGGCATCAGATGCTTTTAAATTACTTGCTATCCTCAATTTTTCTCAGATAAAAGCCATATGACATTGATTGGCAGAGTGCAGAGATCATGCATATCAAAAAAGTGGGAACCAGGATACACTAAACACAAAACTGAATTTGAACAATATCAGTAACTTTGTTCTTTTTCTATTTTAAAGGGGTGAAAACTTTTTCCAGTGCAGGTGCCCGATGTTCATCCAAAATTCTGCTCTTTACTGAAAGGAGGCAAGCCACTCTATCTCCTCTCCTCTAGCATTATCTGACTTCTAGAACTAATCCTCTTACTTGGCACACAATCACATTTTGAATCTAAAACCACCTTATCTAGGCCCCCAAGATTTTGGTTTGCATATATTTTTCAGGGGAAGCTGCTTTATTTCATTGAGATAATGCATCACTGAATTATAAGCTCTATGCAGCTGTCACTCTGTGCCAAACATTCAGAAACATAAATGAACTCTGACAAGTCATTTATCTGGTAATTCAGTGTCAAAGTGTAATAATATCACTGGGCTTTACGCATTATCAGTGGTAAAGCAGAACTGGAGTTAAAATGCAAATTGAAAGCACCTTTTGTATATCAGAATAAAAATTACTACAGTTGGTGTCCATCCTGTTAATCCTTTAGATTCTCAATTAGGTAAGAATAAAAATGTGTGGATAAAACTGAATGTTACATTCATTAAACCAGGAATTAAACGCTTAGGAAATTTAGTGATACCTATAGTTACTACACTGGCTTTAGGTCTCTAAAAGTCAACACGTGAAGTATGCCATACTGACTCAAATCCCCAGTGAACATACATTCCCATCACATGAGCGGAGAGTGCAACAGAAGAAAGTACAGTATGCAGCAGAACGGAAATTCCAAGCACATCTACTAAATTTTCTAATTTTACTAAGTTAAGGCCACCTTACAGGAACTGCTACAATCCTTCCTTGCTCAGTCCTTGCTACAACACTCAGTCATGAAACACATTGGCAGACATGGGAAAGCAGTGGCTTCTCTTCTGAATGTCTATTCAGCCAATGAGTTAGCTTTTTAACTTAGGTCTTGCCACTATAAATAAACCCCAAAGCTCCATGTTTGGAATTTTTTTCTCCTGGATATAAAGTGATTTGCAAGGATTTCCCTTCCCTTCCCTTCTCTCCCAAAAGGGTTATAAATTTGAAGAAAACAGCCAACTCTTCCTCATGGTCCTCTGCTGGGATGGTCTGTTACTAGTTGATCTACCTCAATTGGGTCCAAGACGACCAAGTGGAATCCTGTATTGATCACTGTGGCATAGTTTAATACAATGGGGTAGTATCACTGCAACAGGCCATCTAATAACACTCCCTCTCAGGCTCAGCAAATTTCTCCTTTGCAAAATATCTCTGTTGTTTTTTCCAGTCTCTCTCTTGAACAATTCAGCCTCCCAGTTTTACAATACAAAGTCAAGGTGTTCTAAACTGTTGTTTGTTTCCCTGTGTAAGTCAGGACAGATTCAAGCATCATCTAAAACTTAGATATCTGGAGAAGAGCAAGCACTGATTTTACTGGGGCTAAACCAGACAGGCTAAACCTTAAACAAAAGAAAAAAACAGGACAGTAATACGACATATTTTTCTGTTATGAAGTTTTTCTGTAAAGTACAAAGTTGAATGAGAGGTCATGTAACAGCAAGAGTCTTACTCGGGGGAAGCATGTGATAGAAATGATTTGAAAAAGGAGCTGTAAGCTAGCAGATTTATATACTACAGATAAGTCATCCAGTCTGCAGACAAAGCAAAGTCTCTCCTTGACCCGTCCCAACTCCTCTATTATGTATTAGACTTAGATATTAAAATAATCAAGATTTATACTTTTTTTTTTTTTTAAACCAGAGTCCAGCACAGATATTTTGCTGTGTAATCACACAAAGAACCTCTGCACGTTAAATCTGGCAGTTGCTGCTAAGGTCAACAGCTGATAAATAGATTATTATGAGAAGGTGGATAGAATATCATAAAAAGAGAGTATGAAAACAAATTAAAATTATTTATTTTAGAAGGGAGAGTTATCAGAAGGGGATAGTATCTGAAATGACATGTGTATAGCATGTAAATCAAAGGAGTCTGTTTCTCTTCCTATCTTGACACCAAAAACATCTGGCCTGCCTCCTGACGATACCCCAGAACTGACAGAGCAAGAAGCTCAAGTCGAAAGTGAAAGGCAGTGCCGAGGAGCAACAAGGACAGGCTGGACCAGTGGTGGTAACTGGAGTCAGCCAACAGCCCAGTGACAAGGCAGGTCTGAAGTCAACTGTGCAGTCAGATGTTCAGGTCAAAGTCCAGACCAACAGGATGCCTGGGCAGGCATCCCAGCTCAGGCAGACACTAAAAGCAAGAGCCCAGCCTTGAAACTATCTCCTCAGAAAGGGAGGGCAGGGCCCCACCAGAGCCTCTCAAGGTCATCCAGCTGTGCCACATCAAAGTTGGCCTTGGGCCCCCAACAGCCAAACCTCCATGGGGTGGCAGCAGGCCCTAACAAGGTAGCATTTCTGAAGGAGTATCTTATGTGGGAAAATTTAAATGGATGGGTTCACCTGCACTCCCTAGGCATTGTTCCTCTGGGAGAAACTTGGCTACTCACATAAACTAAGGGACAGCTGTAAATACACCAGGTACTGTAACATGGAACAGCCCAAGGAAGACATCTTTTAACATAGACTTGCAGCACCAGTCCCCTGTGTGCATCCCCCTGGTCCTCAGGAGCCTTGCTGCCCGGGCTCAGGGCCAGCATTAGTAGGCACACACTTGAAAAAACTGTTGTGAAGAAGCCTTCTTGGTGGCTACCCTTCCCTTCAGAGACACTTTTAAGCTAAGGCTCTCACCCGTTACCGAACCTGTACCACACTACTGCACTATCGCAGCCATGGCCTTACCTGTCCAGGGGCCTCGCTGAACCAGACCCTATGCCCTGGACTGACAGCCCAGCCTCTCTTCCCCTGTCACCACAGACCTGCTCAGCTGCCACTGATTGAACCTGGTTTGACCCTGGTTACCATCACTGGCGCTGACCCTGACTTCCCAGCCTGGCTGCCGACCTACCTCATCACCAGAGACCTGCCTAGCAATGAGGACTCTTGGCTGAACCTGGCTGCCCTCCCCAGGGCTGGCCCTGGCTCATGGTGAGGGCCCTGGACCCATGCCAGTGGGAGCTCTGCCCAGTTGGCTGTCTTGCCATGCTGGGCTCCCAGCTTCCAGTCCTTACTTAGCAGCTGGTTCCTTCCTGCACCCTGACACAAGCATCTGTGTGGAGGAAAAGAAGGAAGAATGGTCTTAGCAAGATCACTATCTGACTTCAATAACAATCAATTAAAGCATTTGACCAGCCAGTAACAGTTAATTACATTTTTGAAGTATCGATGAAAATATTCTTCCATTTCCCCAGTTTCCTAGCAGCCCTGCTTTCACTTACTCCAGTTTGAGTTCATCCTTATGTGTAACGGGACCTGCACAAGGTTCCCCAAGGGAACATCCACTGGTGCTCCTCACCCTGGCCATGACAGCTGCTCCCTTCCCTGCCCAAAAGAAGCTCATTCAACACCTCCTAGGACTCTATCTATCTCATCACATCAAGTCAGCAACTCAGTTACGTGTAAACTAATATTTTCAAGCTTTGTGCTTCCGTTGCTTCCAGCTGAGGAATTTCCAGATTACTAATTGCCTGACCTTTTATATCATGCTGTTCAATTACATCTCATTTTTACTACTCTATCCTTACTGTCAAGTTCTTCTTGTATTTTATTTTCATCCTTTCCCACTTTAGAAACACCTTCTAACTGTATGTGTCATCACACACCCATTTTTTTGTGCCAAAGTCTATAACGGAAACCGGAAACATTAAACAGAATTTCCCTCTGATCCTACTTAATTATTTTTTAATACGGCCCAGTGACAACTTTCCTTTAGCTTGTTTTTTACCATCCTCAATCAATATCAATCCACAATTTCTTCAGCTCAGCTAATTACCATATATGCAGTACTTAGCTCCAGACTGTTCAAGATCTCTGAGAACACCCATGTCTCAACCCCCCCCCCCCCCAAAAAAAAAGAGGGCTTATCAAAGCCAGTTTCCAGGTTCATCTATGAAGATTTAAGTTTAGTAAACTCAGGCAGCTTTTTATCCCTTTTCCAGCCTCCTTTAAAAAAAGACTCCCAAGTCTTTCTTGCTGCAGTTGACTAATGGCTATAATCACCCAAGGCAATTTCCCAGATCCTTTAAAAAAAAAATAAAAAGAAAATAATCATAGCCTCTACTTTTTCTTCAGTTAAAAAAAAAAAAAAGGTGGGGAAAGCTGGGGGGGTGTCTAACAACTAAAAGTTCAAAGTACACTGAATGTACAATTACTTATTTCATGACACAGAACTGTCCACAACCACAATAAGAAAACCCTTCCCCACACAGGATTTCTAACCTGTTTCACCATACCACCTGTCCTAGAGTAAGCTAAGCTCACAGAGACATTTTGTATATAGGAGACACTGATGACAACATATTATGTAGAGAGCATTAAGGCTGCCTCGTGTGTTGTTATTTAAGTTAGCTCAAAGGGAGAAGTGAGACATAAGTATGAAGCAAAAAGATGAAGCAACAACTGGTCCAGGTCATCACTTGGAAAGCATCCATTACCTGCATTTCTGTTGCTCTGGGCTATCATGCAGTGGCCAGCAACAATTTCAGCCTGAGGAAAACTTTGCAGGAAGCAAAGCAGAGCCTCAAATATGGTACTGATAAAGACATATGCACAGGCTACCCTTAAAGTCACCTGGAATTGCGAACAGCCATGTAAAATTCACACTAAAATTAGACTGCTTGTGGCTTTCATTCAAAAAAAGGCAGTGCTTTTCAAAAACTAAAATTAAGTGCTGGCACTCACTCTTTGGAAATCCACTGTGTCTTGATCCTACCTTATGTTGGGCCAAGTATCTTTTAACCACCTGGTAGGACTTAGGTATTCACCAAATGTTTTTATCACAGAGACACAGTCATATTACACTGGGCGCATTTGCTAAACATCTTCCCTTTTGTTCTGATAAAATCCACACCTAAAGCTACTGATTTCCATTCTTCATCTACAGAAAAAATCTCAAGATACGACCCAAACAGTCCCCTAGAAGTTTAGGGTTGGAAACAGACAAATGACATTGCTTTTCTTTCCTAGATTTTTTCCAAAGAAGAAATATTAAGACCACAAGACTCAGAAAAACAATGCTGAGAAAAAAAAGCACACTGCTAACAAGAACAGAATCAGGTGCAGATACAGGCTCCAGCAAAGAACACGGAAAGAAGTATGGCTTTTATTTAGAAATAAGCAAGGAGATCTTCAATCATTGTATCAGAAAAATTGTAGCAAAGTCTATACAGAACAAGAAAACGTTTCTCTTTCAGAAGTTAAAGGGCTCTTAATCACTGCTTCACTGAAATCCACAGACACTACAAGAACACAACACAGAAGCAAGCTGCCAAGTAAGGCTGCAGAGATGTTTAGGGCCTAACTTGACACCTGTCCATCAACAATAATTAAATGAGCTCTGGAATGCACATGGCTAAATGACCCCCCCAAAAAGACCACATTTATATTCAAATAATTCTCTAATTATATCATTGAAGCATGATACTATGTGACCTGAAGAGAGAGAACCTCAGTACATGTACCTTTATTTAGGTACTGCATCAAAGAATATACAAACAGAATCTGTATTTAACAGGTAGTAAAATGAACATAAGTACACTATAAAGATGAGCTGGATTCCTCATCTGTACTCTGATTGCTATGTTAAAACTTCCAGTTGCTTACGTAGAGATGACTCATATAGGAACCTCTTTTCTTGCTGGTTCTTCATACCTTTTCAATTTTGGGCACCCAAACATTAAACCAAACCATTATATTCTCAGAGTAACTATAGGAAAAAAAATAAAATACTTATTTCGAAATTTTTCAAAACAGCACTAATTCCATCACAGGATTTATTTATATGTGTATTTATTTAATTATTTATTTGGATTTCGTCAGACATTGTCAAATTTATCTTTGCTGAAAAAAAAATATATATATATCCTTACATATCCAGAAATCTATGGAATATTTATTCAATATCTTGCAGATCCGTTATATTGAGGAGAAAACACATAGTAAAGAGGGAACAAGTAGTGATGAACTGCAGGCATTGTTTAATCTCTTCAGCCTCTGCCACAAGGACGTCATCTGGCAAACTACACTGGAAGCCACCGACACTACATTTCCCATTGAAACAATTCTTTTTCACCTGTTTAATGTCGAACCTGACTATCAATTACAGCAATTCTCTGTAATATTTTCATTTGTTCTAATAAAATACTGTTGTTATAGACTCACTTACTGCCCCTGTTCCTCCTTTCATCCATGCAAATGATGTCTGGTTGTACTATCAAGTCTCAAGAGTTCATTATACTGACATATACAGTTTACAAAGTCCCTGCCCCAAAGAACATGCAATTTTTTTTTAAAGCTGAAGAGCAGAACCAGTGAGGCAACACCTCTACCACTGCTCATACTGCAACATTCAAATACATATTAAGTCCTCCAGCAGGTGTACTCCTCCCAGGATGTATCACTAAAATACATATTGCAGACTCTCAGCACTGAGATTTCTTTATTTCCTGGGCAGCATGGAGTAGAAAAATCAGCTGAAGAGACAGGTTTTAATTTTCAAACATATGTATTCCTTAAGGAATGAAAGACCAGAGTTTGCTACTTAGAGGAAGTGTACCCGAAGGGCACTCCATTGTTATTTATACCATCATTCTACTACCAAGTGGAAAGACTGAAAATCACCCCAATTAAGAAAAGTTATTGCAGCTTTGTTTCCAGTGCATGAAACAGTACTATGTATTTTGTCCCACTGTAGCATTATCATCAGAGATATCTTCTGAGCATAGTGTAAAACTGTCCCTTTGGGTTTACTTTAAAACTGATGGTGCAGAAGAGGAAGCTTCTATTGTTCCTTTTCATAAAATATTTCATGGGGGAAAGAGCCTCAACCGCTTTTAATCCACTGCCTAAATATTAAAAAAAATACACACACACTTCTGCAATCAATCTGAATAAAGAGCTAATTTCTGTAGAAACAAAAGGGTCAAAGATCTAGTGACAGGAAACAGTTTAAATTTACAACAGTTTGACAATAAACATTGTGATCCACAGCTTTTCCCAGATACGCTATTGAACACCATATTGAAATACTTTCACTTGAACACTGCTCTTCATAAAGTCTCTCGTTGATATTAAAAAAGGGCAAAAGTTGTTTTTCAGGATATTTATTGCTTAAAAGAAAGAAAGTATTTCATACAGATCTTTAATTCTATAAGCCAAGAACAGGTTTAGGAGTAGGAGCACTTTCAATTTCCCCAAAATCTTTTGGGTTTTCATCTATCTTCACATCAAAAACACATAGCACCTCTTACTATGACAGCTATTCCCATCCAGCAATCTTCCCCTTCAGCAACACCACAATCCCCCAAGTCAAGTGCAAAGCATACATACCAACCAGTCCTCCTACCTGCACCTCACCTGTGTAAGAGGGAGGTGGGCTTTATGCAGCTGGTGAGGAAAGGCTGCAGAGACGTCCAAAAAGGGGACACAAAGGTCAGATACTAAACAGACTCTTATGGCGCAGCTACAGCTTGGAGTGATGCTGATGAACAAGCCACTGGGACGCAATCTAGGCTTAAAGTTCTGACTGCATTCCCCCAAAATTCAAGCAATTCAGATGTTACCAGAAATCTAAGTTTATGTCAAGTCCACGTTTGTCTACCCTTCTGAATCATCATTGCTTTTTCAGCTTCCTCTCAGAATGAATTAAGGAAATGAATGGAAAGAGGTTAGTGGTGAAAACCATCTATCTCCATTCAAAAAGCAGACTCAAAAAAACGGTGACCACATCAAACAGAATTTCATAGACTATATAGCTCCTTTCTTCTAAGCATGTATCTCCTCCCAAGAGGACAGGGATATGTAATGTTCCTTTACTAACAATGACATTGTAATATTTCAGTACGCACAGAACAAATAGTGTTGATGATCTTTCCATAGCAAACAAGGTAGGTAAGCTGAGGGAAGCTTCCTGGACACATGGACGGCACAGCTTTGTGGGGCTGGTTGTTTATGACACAAGAGACAAAGGTACTTAAATTCATTCCCTCGTGGACTTTCTCCTCTTGCTCTACATCTGCCTATTTTAAGGTTCTATGCTGAATTTCAGAGATCCTTTCCTCCACCTTATGTATTCCACAGTAGTATCCTCAAACTGATGATAAATTTCCTCTTGAAATAAATGATTTCAAGACTCCTGTTGGATCCCACATCCTGTGAGATGCTGACATTTTTCTAGTTTATTATTATCTCAAGTAATTTTATTCCTTTCTCCCCAAGAGACAGCATTTTTCTGAACTTTCCTGAAAGGTATTTTCCTCATAATTTGAAAATACTGCACTCTGGAGGAATAAAAATTATCCTCCAAGCAGCAGTTTTTCTACTGTTTTTCCAAACTTGCCCTTCTGAAATTCTGCACACAGCCAGCAACTGAAGCATACACCGGGAGTTCTCAGTCCAAGATGCAAGCTGATACAGGTGAAGTGCCTGACTTGCTCGAGAAACAGAAAGCCAGTGGGTGGAAAATGAAAAGGCATATTTATTTTTAACATGGTATTTTAAAAGACTTTATATTGTTGAAAAAAAAAATAATTTGAACTATATGGTCATACTGGTTTCAGTTCAGCAACAGAACTCCCTTTCTTCTTCAGGTTTTCCTTTTGGAAATACTGCCAAACATACCCCTCTGCATGGGAAGGCAGATTAACTAGAAAGTTAGTGCTTAATTTTATCTTCTAAAGCTATACAAAATAACTAGAGTAGGATCATTCGACAGCAAGCTGCTACGCTATGTCACGTTGTGAAGTACCAGCGAGAGAGAGTGTGTGTGTGCATGTGTTAAAAAAATTAAAATGCAACAGACGTGTTCTGCAAAAGGCATACTGGCCAAGGACACAAGAAAACAAGTTTTCTTGCAATACTGTTTGTTGAACAGATTGTGCAGGTGGATGTCACTAAATATCAGTTTCCAATCAGAACAGAATTATTTTCAAACTGAACATGTACATTTCCCGCCAAACTGTTAAATGATACTTTTGATGAAAAAATTGTATTTTCTTTTTAAATACAAGGCAGATAACTGTGTCACATTATGTTAAATTACAGCAGCTTACGGTCCTGAAGAACAAAACAAATGTGTTCAAATAATTCACGGCAGCCTCTGAAGAATAGGATGTGTTTCAAGGCAAAGAAATATGGATGGGTAATGCCCTGTCAAAAGCACTGCTCAGGGCTGGGGGTTTTACAGAGCACAAGAGATCTGGCTTGAGGTCCAGTCCACAGGTTACAGACTGTGACAATAAAGTGCTGGCAAAGTGAGACACAGATGTATTAAGAGATGAAATGCCTAAGGCGACTACAATTCCAAGATCTCCATGTCCAGGTGGCCAGAAAGAAAAGCCTCCAAGTACACAGTACTGAGGTCTCTTAAAGTTACCCCGTAAAAGCACTGAGACTTCCCAAAGAGACTTGACAGGAAGGAAGGGCAGATATGTAAAAGACATCCCAGGCTGGGGCCACTGCCCATAATTCTCTAGAGGCACAATGGCACCTAAAAGGCAGGTAAAGACCTACCTCCATACATTATCCTAGAAAGTTTTAATTCAATCAATTTGTACAATTAACGTAACTTGAAAATTAGGGAGACGAGAAGACAGCATTCTGACCCTGTAGACGCAGGGGTAAAGACATAACCTGTCTTCAGGTATGTCTACATTTTGCTCTAAAGGTATGCTTAAAGCTTCAGCAGATATGCTGAATATCACTTTAGCCCACTGACAAGCGTATTCACAATTGTGCAGAATGCCAAAGAATGATACACAAGACCTTGAACAAACTGTTTGACGTAAGTTCTATGCTGCTGCGGCTACACTGATACAAGCCTCTGAAGTAACTAGTTTAAATGAAATACCAAGAAACCTGATTCACGATCTGAAACTTCAGTGTTGGTTCACAAAGCAAACACCCCTCAAAGCTTTGGTTGCAATTCCACAAGTAAATTTTGCCAATTCTCTCTCTTTACAGATTAAAAGGACACTCCCGGAATTAATTGCTGACTTTAAACTACCTATTTTATAAAAGCTGCCACAAAAGTATGGGGAAAAGGATCAAATTTTCAAGTTTGAATTAAAACAAGCATTTACTAATTTAATTTCTCCAAGAGGTCCAGAATACATGCAGATCTTGCCCCCTGAATTACACTGGATCTTGACTGCAACTTCTTCCTCCTTCTTGTCATTACTAACAGTTTATTCTAGAAAAATATTTTACAATTGTGGTCTTTATTAATAAAAACAAGTAACAAAGATGCCATACCAATTTTTCTGTCAAACACCCCCGATCTCTATAAGTAGACTTTTTATCTGAATAGATACAGTGAATTACTAAGTTTCCTGATCACATGCACATGACAAGCTGCAATACAGTTTCATAAGACAGCTCAATAAAGCTTCAAATGACTGCATTTTGGAAATGAACTCAAAAATTTCAGAATAGCAACAAAAAAAAAAAAAGATTATTTTGTTTTAAGTATTAACTGTAACTGCAAGGTAATATACTAAGACAATTTGTGACAAAACACAATACTGCAAGTACTGCCCAGTATAACACGTCTAGACAAATACTTGCAAGAAATGTGGAAGAAATGGAAGAAATTGTGGCTCAAATTTGACAAACTGAACTCTATTTTGATGAAAGATGAGCCTTAGGTGATACAGGTAATATTTAGTGACCTAAAAATGTCCCAAACCTTCTTCTTAGAAAAAGAATTGCTAATGATTAGCACCTAAAAGGACGCAGGAGCTAGGACGGTAAGACTGCACTGCCACAGTTCAGGCAGATCACACCCGAATTTGCGTTCTCTGTTTCACTTCTGAGAAACGCAAGAAAGCCACTAACCTCCTTTCTGAAACCAGACTGCTGAAAAAGTAGAGCCCCTACCCCTTGCACTCAGCACTGTTATGCGTGACAGGCCCAAACAGAACGTAGAAGCAGAAGGCAGCTGGCAAAGAGCTTCTCTCAGCACTGCCTGGTGGAACCGCCTATGTATCTGCATCAAAGAGAGACAAAGAGATTAAAGGCAAAATCCAAGGAGGCAGCCAGAACGAGGACTGAGAAAAGTCTTTCTAACTCTTTCCCTCCTCCCATGACTTCCCTGAGGGAGAGCTTTGAAAAAATTACTGACGAGAAAAGAGTTTGGAGCTCCTGTTTGATGGTGGTGGTGCTCAGGGATACTGCATTAATTCTCTGCACATTCTCCACCGGTAAGGCTTTGCACTTCCAAAGGCTTTGCACTTCGTGCATTCATTACAGAAAATGCCATGTCTGCAACGTTATATTCTCCTAGTAAACAATTATTTCTGACTGGTATTTCAAAATACATGCATGTATAATGCTGCAAAAGTTCTTAACTGTTGGTCAAAATAGAAAAGCCGCTTCCATAAAGCAAGGCACTTAAAACCTGTGATGACATGCCAGAGAATATTTTCTTCTTTCAACATATTTAATTCCTATTAATAGTAATAGGAGCTAAGCATGCATCAAAGGATAATATGCCTTCAAGATTTAATATATATTTGCCATTATGGATAAAGATACCCATAAGTACTATATGAAATAACTGTCAGTTCCTAGATTTGTTCCAGAGTATAAATCTTTTCTATTAGTATGGAAAAGACATAGCTAAGTGTGGCTGCTTAAACAGAAAAGAATATGCCTAATCAGAGAGACTTGGACGGTTTCTCATAAAATGCAGGAATTACTTTGTTTGGAATTTGCTTTCTATCTCAGACTCAAGATTTTCTAAAACAGGGAAGATACAGCTCTACTGTAGACATCACATACAACTGTTACCTTGGTTTCTTTTCATTGATTTAAAATTTAAGTAATAGGCTTTGTTTTTTACCTTCATAGTACTTCTAAAAATAATAATAGTCAGTATAGGAAAAACAAACAATTTTATCTTTTAAATGTTTTTGTTACACAGAAAAAGAGTATGAGGGTATCCTTTCATGCACTAAAAAGGGTTAGGGAATATTAATGTGTTATGAAAATTATTTTCAAAACATCACAGGGATTCTGAAACCCTCAGTGATACAACAGCTTTTTATTTCCCACATCCTTAATCCTTTGCTTTGGAGAATGGCATCTAAGTACGAACAAAGGAAACTAGGGCAGAGCTTTGCCCCTCACAGATCACATTCATATATGTTGCTGTGCCCTCACTATTCTTGTGTTCATCTCCAGGGATAAGCATATTCCACAGCTCTTGCTGTCTGAGATATTGTGTGATTTTTACTCAGTAATGCAGGTTACATGAGAGAAAACTTGCCTTTCAAGGGAATTTACAGCAGCCCAGTGATGTGCCTGCCAGGCTGAGGACACGCAGGATGGAGGAGTCTACCTGCCAACAGGCAGAGCTCAGATTCAGGTAGCTTTGTCTTGCAATTTCACCTTCACAGTCTGGGCCATTTTATGATACCTAGGAGAAAGGAAAATAGGCTTATATCCACGTTATCTGTGCAGTAAGCGTAGGCTACAGTGCTGTCCCCTTCTGCTTGTCTGTATTTTTCTCAGGATGTTAAGTCCTAGTTTTTCCTCACAGGAAGCCTGTTCTTTAGCTCTGATCAGCCTGTTACCTTGTCTGCTCTAACAGAGCAGAGCTACCAACTCCGGTAGTTAGTTCTGATTTGTTATTTCTGACATGGATTTCTATCTTCATTCTTTAAAAATATTTGGGTTTAATTTTCTTCAGTTTCTGTACCTTCTTCCTCAATCTTACTTGTGGTTCTGGGATCCTTCCAGATCCGCTTAGGATATTTTTCACTTAATCAAGTGCTGAGATCTAAATTTCACATCATTTCTTTGAGAGCAACTTACTGTTTCTTTGTGTGCAGAAAAGGATTGCTAGATGCAGTAATCTTAATCATTTTAAGACATTTTAAGAAGATGGGCTCACAATCTCTGTAAGGAACTTGGTGCCTAAGTGCAGAAATAACTGGATTTTATTTTGAAGGAAATAATCCTTTCTAGGGAAGGCTTTTAAAAATATGTAAATTTATTACAAAGGAGGTATAGAGATGGTGAACTGGGAACCAGTGTATACCATTTCTCCCAATACAACAGTTAGGGAACACCTTATGACTGTCAAGAAGTTAAACCAGAGACTTTCACTTCCTCCTTTACTCCAACCTAATGTAACACAGGAGTCCAACAGTCACTTGCTGATTATATTATAATTAGTCTATTGCCTTACAATTAATCCATGAAAAACTTCCAGTAAAACATACAAAAAATGGATAAAACTTCTTTAAAAAAAATAGAAAAAAGTTACAAACTTGAGCATATTAAGCTATGCCAACAAAAAACCTCCAGAAAAGTGAAAGCTAAAGTTATTAACAAGATGGCTTTTTACTTGTGTCGTGTTATCTCAGGGAACACGTTTGCACTATGCTTCAGGCCGATATGATCTGAAATTGCTGTGAAATATAACTAGGCTGTATAATGAAAAGAACAATTAACCTTGCTTTTGAACAACTTGGGAACTACATTTTGACCAAGAGGCACACAGCAGATCTCTATTTCCAGTGTCTTTTCTTCATATCAAGGAGATCATGCAATAGTTCTTGAAATTTTTGATAACCTGGTTCTGCCTGTTTGGAAGTATCTGCCTACCTACTACAATCCTACAGCTTCAGCATGAGAAGGAGTGACTCATGCCCAGGAGTGAATCTGGGCATGAACATAGCAGGCATACCAGTAAATGTAAGGCTGATCAATTTTGCAAAACACAGATCTGCATCATTTTTGTCGATCTCTGTTTCACAGAAACCTGAGTACTTGCTACTGTTAGACAAGCATCATTTGTGAGAATATTCAGCAGATAATGAACAGTAAAATATTCTGCATTCCTTATTCATAACTCTGGGTTAAACAGCACCAGTCACTCAGTGACTAGGCAGACCCATATCTTGAGATTTAACCAAATGCTCAGAAGAACCCAACCACATGCTTTGAATGAAAAGAAAAAGCTAGTATGGAGTTTATTCTCGAACAAATTAATGGATCTTTATAATTAATAAATAAAAAAGAAAGAACAAGAGAACTAAAAAGACACTGTGTCTCAAAACATTCTCTAAACAAATGAAGTGACAAGATCACAACAACTTTACAACATGGGGAGAAACTCTGGATTCCTATCTGTATGGTGAATCATTACAAACTCAAAACATTATACAATAACATTACGCTTTGGTAATGAAGTCTTGATTTTATTACAAACAAATAAAATCTTTAACATGCAAGGTAAAAATCTGTTTAGAGGGACAGGACTTACCTGTTAATTAATGAGGGCAACTAAGCTCTATGAAAGTTGTTATGCCATGTTATGAAGGTTTTCCCCATTTCAACTAAACTCTAAAATGGCCTTATTTTGCTATGCCATTTAACGATTGTAGCACTTGCCTGGAAACCACCTCCAAATCACAACTGGTGGTCAGAAAGAAGGCTCAAGGGAAGGAAAAGACAATGGATTAGGCATATCCACAGTGACAGTTTGAACAACTTTCAGTCATCATTCTGTTTACAGACCTGGACCCACAACGGAGCTAACGCAGACAGTGAGCAGATGACATGTACCCAAACAACTTCTGCTATTTTTTCATCAGCCTTCTATTTCAGTGGTATTTTCAGAGAGAAACATGGAGTCCTTTCATTTTCATACCCTGCCATCTCTTACACTATCTATGAAAAAATGTTTTTTTCCATTTAATCCAAAAAAGATACTTATCTTGGCCACTTTAAAACACGTACTAATAAAAATAATAAAACCCTAAAACTTTTAAAAATAAACCTGTAAGTGTCTTGCAAGCTTGAAGCCTGCTCCACAAAACATCCGATTCACCTACAGCACTGTGGCAGCCTTCAATGGTCTGAGACTTAAAAGGTGCATAGCGTGCCAGTAACCAAAGTTAAGAGCTGATGTAGAAGAAAGCTTGTTCCAGAGAACTCCTAAGAGTCTGAAAAGCCAAAGTGCAGCCTAAGGTTATCACAGAGGAACAGTGTGTTGCAAAGACTAACATCTATAAATAACACACAAAGAAAACTGCTTTACATTTGTTTGGTTTTGAGCACACATACAAGAGATGGATTAGAGCTTTTTCTTCTGCAACACATCAGATTAATTCAACAACCTCTTCACCAAAGAATGTTCTCATGGGACTACATTTTTCTCTTCCAGGAATCCAATTTTCTTTGTTCAAAATAAGACTATTTAAGAAAAGTTCAACTTCTCAGATCACGTCTTTTTCTTTTGACCCTTGGTAGGGCTCTAGCTGCTCCCTGCAGCATTGTTCTCTCTCAAAATCAAACCAAACCCCTTTACTCCTTCATACTTCTTACCCCGTACAAGCCATGATTGTTGTGAGCCCAACTCACAACAGATTCTGTTCCTTTTACCTTTTTATGCCCTTTTCTTCTCATTTTCAGCAGCTCTCTCCCCACACTGTCCTTCATAAAGACCAGGCAATCTTAAACCATCACCTGAATTTTAGCTTCAGAGCATCCAACACAGGACACCTAGCATAACAGTTTCAAGAGCAAAAGGAACACAAATCCTATGGGAAAGTGAGCCATTCAAAAGCAGCCCATTTAAAATGCAGCCCTGGCTGGCAGGCAAAGAAATGGGGACCAAATCAGTGCTGTCTTTCAGACGGAAGAGCAGCAGCCTGCCTCCTGACTGTACTGGACCTACACCAGCCACCATTCCTTCAAAGCATCTGATCCACCAGAAACCTGGGACATTGACACCCTGTGATTTGCTCTCGACAGAACTCCATCCTTAAACAAACCAGCTATGGATTGCTGTCTACTCAAGCACTGTTTGAAACAAGTAATACGCAAACAACTTCCTCCCTCCCTGCATCAAATTAGTTTAACAGTTTAATAGCCTCTGGCCTGTGAGATCAGAAACTAATTGTATTTCACCACTTCCCTGGTAACCAGTACCTATCTTATGTTAACATAACATTTTTAGTACCTATCTAGTGCTCTTATTATGCTGGTAATAAAAGCACGTCCATGATAAAAGCTTCATAGAGGAAAAGAATATATATGAGTAAAATATAATGTCAGTGATGCAGAATCCTGCCAGCAAAACCCATCAGTTTCACAAGAAGAGACAGCAACTTTCGATTTTATTTACTTTTCTTCCTGATATCTAGGAGTCTGAAAGATTGAATTGAAGAAAATAGGTTCCCTCCCATCCCACCTTTTTTAAAATACTCCTGTATTCATTACCATGAGACTTGTAGATTGTGTTTGAACTGAAATAATTCTTTATCTGGATTACAGATAATTTCCCTGTAACTGCTATTATAATTATTCATTGTACTTTGAAATATCATCAGTGAAATACAATGAATAGGAAAAAATAATGAATTCATAAAATGCTTTCATCTTGTTCATGCCACCTGTTCAGAGACTGAGTCAGTTACTCTCTTCAAGGTTCTTAAGATGGCATGAAAAGATATAAATATGAATCTTTCAACTCTTGGGGTGGGATAGTCTTTGTGATTATTTAAGAATTTCATAACAAAGCCAAATGATACGGTTTTCTTCTTTAAAGAACAATTTTTCCTCCACATACTATGAAAAACTTTAAGAATCAGATTAATTTTGAAAAAGCAGTATTTTTAACTGCAAACAAATCAGTTCTTTACAGTATTTGTACAGTCATGGAAAAGATATTTTTTTACCTATACTACAGCAAAAAGAAATCAACAGCAAAGTCTACTCAAGTATAACTAAGATGTTTTCTACAGTGCAGCAAATGACAGGTGTAATTACTATACCATGCAGAAAATTATCACCATGGTATCACCATAAGATTGAATTATAATTTAGATTACATTAGAATATACAGTCTGCATATTGTTGGATATAGTAGTTATATTCAAAATTTGTGCACAATGCAAATTTTCAGGGTGGTTGG
Organism: Limosa lapponica baueri; assembly: GCA_002844005.1. Lineage (NCBI taxonomy): Eukaryota > Metazoa > Chordata > Aves > Charadriiformes > Scolopacidae > Limosa > Limosa lapponica. The sequence goes on from KZ506566.1 coordinate 79,776, forward strand.
AAACTTGTGCTTAAAACACTACCAGCCGAAGTTCAAAACTATTTAAAAAGTACTTAAAGATTTTCCCTGGTGTTATGATAACAGCTATTATGTTTGCAAATGTTAAACTATAATATGTTTCATCTCACAAACAAACAGGTTTACGACTGCGTGTCTTCTGTTAAAGGAAAAAACCCGACATTTCCATATGCATATATGTTATCTGGATATCTTGTTATCCCAGCTGTCGATAATAGGAGCAGGAATCCTGACCGACTCATCGCTGGCATGTGTGAATATTAGACACTCCTGACCAAAAATCTGCAGAGGTGCCAACATTTGCAATAGCCAAGCGGCCTGCGTGATCTGGCCATATGCTCTCTCTTAACACAACAGATTGATACCAAAGCAAAGCAGTTCAAATGTTTTCAGTGCTCATTCATCATGGCTTGCAATCTGTAGACAATTTGAAATCACTTTACTTAGCCATACACTAGAAGTGCAGGTTTTAGCTTGAAGCATAAGCTTCTCATTCAGAAATGAAGTGCCTCCACAGACCTGAAAATCTTCAATGCATTGAGAAGATCTGAATTTGAATCTGGGTTTGAATTTTTCAGCAACATTTCAGGATTAAGGGTAAAAAACTACCAGTAACACAGTTGTCTAAAAAACAAGTAAAACTGTTGATTTGCCTTTATTTTGGGAAGATACTCAATAAATGCTATGTCTGGAATGATGCCAAGAAAGGATTGTACACATTGTTCTGAAGACTGAAAAAAGATGCTCGTAACTGGGTTTTTCAGAAACCCAGTGTAGTATGACCTATTGAAAGTCCAATTGCTAGTGTAAAGGCAGCAATCAAACGCCAGACACTTTAAAATATATATAAAAAAATAATAAAAAAAAATCAAAGGCCATTTATGAGTAGCAGACTCTGTAGCAGAAATGTATGCAACTGAAATAAAATAAAAAATGTGTAGTTGGAGAAGAAAAAGATCTCAACAAC
>KZ506566.1:95250-107898 GCA_002844005.1 Limosa lapponica baueri
GTAGTTTGTACCAAGTACTCTAGAAATTAAAGTGTCATGATCACTTCCACTAAACATAGCTTGCATTGTGGCACTAAAATGCACCCATCTTAACGTGTGAACCATGACAATTATGTATGTGTGATCAAACATCATTTTCTGTATGACACAAAATTAATGTGTCATATAGACCTGAGTACAGTATTTAATAACAAATAATTCTGTAGTACTGACATAGAGTTTTTAACCTGGGATGGAAGGAAAAAGACATCAACAACTTTGGTAAGACTAAATTGTATGGATCAGAGATCTTGTAAAATTCACCTCACTGGTATTTTGACAAGAAATTTCAGTAGAACAATTTGACAATTTAAATTAATCCAGTTTCAGCCAGAACACCTCATTACTTTCTCCCTGTGGCACGTAAGTAAAAGCTTTCAAATTTCATCTGCCTTTTCAGTTCACTGATCATACACCATCTCATTCTAATTTAGAAAAGCAAGTAAGTATAAACATAAGACCTGGGAGCCCAAAGCATGACACACTGATGCTTTACTAGACCAAAGTAATCTTAAGTGTGCATTAAAATTAAATTTGTGAATCAGAGCTTTAGATAGAAAGTTCATGCAGCTCTTGGAAAACGCTGACATCAACCTGACCTCAACCCTTGTGACTACCAAGTTTAAGGAAATTCAGCAACTGTCAGTAGCATGATTTCCTGTGCTGACTCAGTGCTTTGGCCACTGTTAGACCTTCTCCAAGCAGTGACCACCTAAATCAGAAAATTAAAGCAGAGACCACACGCTGCCCAGACATACACAGTCATGCACCACTTTTCTGCTCCACCTCTTTTCTACATCCAGCCAAGTTGCCTGAGAGGAAAAGAGAAGACAGCAAGGCCATTGAATAGCTAAAAATCAGTCAAAGGTATTGAGTAGAGAATCTTCTCCAATTTTTTAGCAAGATACCACACAGACAGACTGAAGATACTGAGCCAATTCAAAGAGCACGTGCAAAAAAGGCCTCAGAGAAGATGAGCCAGCCTGGAGGGAAGCCAGCACTGGAGGGAAAGCTCACTCAGTTTCTCCATGTAGAGTAAAGCTGAGGGAGGAAATATAATGGATGGCAGGGTTTGGAATACCAGGTTAGCAGTGGAGTTGAACTTCTACCTAGAAATAAAAGTCAAAATTTATCCATCTGTTTGAAAGAGTCACAGGAACCTCATGGGGATCTGAACCTGTCCCGCTGCCCTGCGCATGCCAGGCATCTCCTGGCAAATGTTAGCCACATGAAAACACTTCAGCACACCCACTAGCACCTCCTGCAGTGCCTACACACCCCTTTACTGCTTAGGTATCCTAAAGTTAGGCACTGACCAAACATTGAACACCTGGTAAGAAGCCTACCACCCTGAAGAACAGAATGGTTCACTGTTTATCAGACCTGCCTTTATTGCTAGACAAAAATTCCTAATAAAGGAATAGGTTCCATCTATTTTGTTAATGAATAATAGAGGAAAATGTTCAAGTAGCAAAAACAACAAAATGATTTAATAGTAACGTATTCAGCCATGAGAAACTATTTTTCTTAAACTAGCAACAATTAAAAACTACAAAATATTTACAATTTCCACTTTCAATGAATGAAAACTGTATGCTCAGGTTGTCTGATTTCCTAAAACACACCCATTTTTATGATATTTTTGGATTTCTAGTCCTATACCTACCACGAAAATTTCTTTATTTGGGGCTCTTGACTCCATAGACAAGCATGAGAAGTGAGAGCTGGTAGAAAATTGTTTTACTGGTTGCACAGCACAAGCTACGACACAAACAAGTTTTCAAAATTTATCTTAACCCACACTTCCATTTGTTCCTCTGAAAACTTGCACGTATACCAGTGACGTGCAGAAGCAAAGCATCCTTCTACAACGGCTCATATAAAACTCTAAGAAAGCACACGCACAGTTAGACGGTGCATTTGATTTTGCCAGGACGCCCACTAAAATATCTTTCACATGCAAACACAGTAACGGGTACCGGTGCAACTCAAAGTGAATGGGGAAAAGGAAGATAGAAGAAGAGAAAATGCAGCACCGCAAAGTATCCTGCGCCTGAGCCCATGCATGGGATGGTGCTAAAGTCCTCTTACTCATGTAACATTGAAAGCTCAGGTTTATGCAAAATAGACATCTTAAAGTATAAGATGAACGAATATCTGTTATGACTGACAAATATTTTCCTCTGTACAGTTGCTTTAGTGGACCCCACACCAACCAGAGAGGAATGCAGGAGGGAAAGACGCAAAGCACTACTGGAAGCATAGCAATTTCTGCAAGAACAGGGAGGGCTATTTTTAAATTTAAGTCAGACTTCAATCTCTTATTCTTTGAAATATGACTACTCAATATATTTTCATTTATTATTTAACTTGGCATGTATTAGCAACAAAGGACTTCTGCTGATCTGAATAATATTTTGTACATTACTACAGTACATAATAATTTTCTTGTAATCTGATTTCATTCTTTCCATTTTGCAAATTTTAAGAGAAAAGCTGTCAGGGTAGATCATAGTTGGCATGTCACTTTCCAAATATCATTTACATTATTCTCTTTACATACATCTTTAATAGTCAATTTCCTTTTTTCTATACATATTTTAGTGTGAAAATGTTTGCCATCAATATTAAAATATGAATTATCTGCATAGTCATGTACATAGCTTACAGAATTACCTTAAATCCCATCCATTACACTCATATTTAACAGCCAATATCCCTTTTGCTTTCATATTTTAATATTAAGTTGCTTGCTTAGCTGTGCACAGAAAGAAATCTCTGTGCATTTTTGTACATATTCTCCCAAAATAAAAGTGAAAAGAAGTTTTAGTAAGTTTTGAAATGTTTAAGTATTTATAAAATTAAAACTCAAAAACACAGTCTACAACACAAATCTAGTATCATTAAAGTTACTTGTATTCCAAATTCAAATGCCTGTAAGGTACCTTAGAAATTCCCCTTAACTCTGTAACAGAATGGCAGTGAGCCCCACTTGGAAGTAGCAACCAAACACTTTAAATTCACTATATACAGAATTTCAACTTCTTATCCTGACACTACACCAGAAAATCCTTGTGTTGATCCAAATTACAGTTATTGGTTGTGATTGTATATTCTCATGGCTGAATTTGAGATGATGCAGAACACAGGGGTAAAACTGAAGTTTATCTGATGACCAAGCTGTCCATGGAAAATGCTCCCTTCACAAATGAATACATGATGTCTCTTCTCCTTTACTATCCTACCAATTCATGCACCAAAAGTGTTCTTGCCTTCTGATTTTGTCTTACAATGAAATGATACTAAATTTTACATGCTAGTGACTAACAACAATTCATTCGCGTCTTCCCACCCACAGCCCAAGGTAAGAGTCATCACCCACATTCAGGAACACGTGTTCCTAGACACACGCTAATCCCAGTAATACAACTGTTCATGCAGAGACTCAGATCTGACAAAGAAATTTAAACGACAGAACACTGCTTCAATATCTGACTTCTTAAACCAAAAGCATTATATGTTAGGGTTGTACCTAATTCACAGATAAAGCTGGGCACCTCAAATGGGAATCACAGAAGGACACTACACTTGGCAGTTGGCTGCCTGAGCCAACTTGCAGAGAAATGCTAAAAGTAGTCTCCATATCCAAGTATTACACCTTAAATTACTATGCCTTAAAGAAATCCCTCCATTTGAGATGCACAGGCTGGAGCTTGCCCTGAAGATGGATAACACATCCTTTAAAAAAGTAATTCAGTGAAATGGTGCTGGTTGCATTTTCAAACACAGCTAGTGATAGCTATGCTGCTGCTTCTGTCCTTGGTCTGTTGAGGTTTTTTTTTATTATTCAGAAGTTCACTGGTTAGGCTCAGGAAGTTTTGTCCATTTCATAACCCAATGCAAACCCAGGCCACTGACTACAACTAGTGTTCCATCTCATCCCTCAGATGAAAGGGCTGGAGCACCTCTCCTGTGAAGACAGGCTGAGAGAGTTGGAGTTGTTCAGCCTGGGCAAGAGAAGGCTGCAGGAGACCTTAAAGTGGCCTTCCAGTACCTAAAGGGGGCCTACAGAAAAGATGGGGAGGGACTCTTCATCAGAGAGGGTAGATTTCAATTAGATATCAGGAAAAAATTCTTTGCTGTGAGAGTGGTGAGACAGTGGAATAGGCTTTTCAGAGAAGCTGTGGATGCCCCATCCCTTGAGGTGTTCAAAGCCAGGCTGGATGGGGCTTTGAGCAACCTGGTCTAGTGGGAGGTGTCCCTGCCCATGGCAGGGTGGTTGGAACTAGATGATCTTCCAGGTCCCTTCCAACTTTAACCATTCTAAGGCTCTGTGATAGTTTTGAAGCTTTCTGGGATTCAGTGTCATGCCTACTGTAGTTTCTTGTAGGGCCTGGTGGATCTTTTTTTAAAAAGCATACGCTGTCTCGAAGAAGAGAGACAGCAAGCATCTCAAGATGCAACAGAAGGTAATTAGTTCATTCTTACCAAAGCTGAGAGGTGGATTTGAATTTCTGAGTCAAGAGGATGGAGGATCATCTTGGGCCTTCCTCACCTGGGAAGAAACCCTAACGTCCAGATTGCAAGAAAAAACAAAACACATCCATGCTGCTCATTCAGCCGTACAAGATTGAAGCATGAAGTACTCTCATTAACACAGATGCTCCAAAATGTATTACACCCCTTGCAGGGGAGCACCGAGATGTAAGCTAGATACAATACTGCTGAGTCTTTGTCAGTGCTGAGGTTCTCTGGGCTTACAAAAAAAAAAAAAAAAACTTTTGGCAGTCAGGGAACTTAGGCATCAAATGCTGAGCAACCTACATATACCCCTGATGTCTGCAAGGTTATGAAAGAGTTTATGGAGGCTTCACACCATTGGATTCACACCATAAGCCTGTGCAACAGACACACAGTTCTTTTAATTGTTCATTCTATCAAGTAATACATCCTTTTAGTCATCGTTACTAAAAAATTAAGAAAGGACCGATGGCAGACTGAGGGAGAAGTGGGACATAATGGAAGCAAAACTGAAGGAAATGAAAATGCAATACTCAGAAAAGAAGATGAGATAATCTTAATAGCAATTTCAAGTCTATGCAGCCGGGGAAACCCTGTCTGCATCTTCATCTGCTTTGGCATTATTGGAACATGGCAAGATAATACTGGACAGAACCACTTAAGGTCATTGAGATCAACCCCCAAAATCCAAAATTACCTGTAACAGATGTCAACTCCAATAAAGTTAGCAGAAATAACAACTGCTGTCTGCAGGATTACACATTTTTCCCTATCTCCACAAGGTAAAACATTTGCCCCCAACTTTTGCAGGAACCTTAACACTAGTGAAAGAAGAGACCAAAATCCTCCAAAAGCCCTGCATAGGAATAAACACGCCCCTGGGAGAGAGCAGGATGAAAATAAAAGTACAACTGTCTGTTGTGATAAAGGTGATATAACAATGAGCTATTTTTCACATTACTAAGTGATTTTGGCTACATTTCTAGTTTCATACTTTTGACAAACTTCCAGTGCTGAACTTGATGTTGTCTCCGGTCAGGTGCTTGCGTCAGGCAATTGTAGCTCAACAGTCTACCCACTGCAAGACACAGAAGCCATCTGGTCAAACTGTTTTTATGCACTGGTTCATCCAGTGCATATTTAGCCTGTACTGGAATTTGCCAAAGCAAACTAAGGAGGAAGAGTCAGGGGTGAAGAGAACCAATGCTTATGAAGGCAGATTTCATTAGTTGTGCTGTACACAAACCCAATTGCTAAGCGTCAGTCTTGATAAAGATTTTAAATTGAAACTTTCAGAGCCCACAAAAGAGCGGGAACCTTAAAAATGAGACTGGCAATCTTAACTTTGTTCAAAAGCTTTTAAAAGGCCTAATTGTTCACAAACCAATCTGAATATTAATAGATGATTTAAAGGCCCAAAGTAAGACAATACAGAAAACATATCAGGAAGTACGTTATGAAGATTGAAGTAGTTGCAAGAAGAAACAGAAGAGAAAACATACAAGATCTACAACAGGGTGGGAGAAAGACACTGACAGAAAAAAAATTAGGGAAGATATATATTCTTCATCCTTCATTCTTTTTCAGTGTTTATACATATGATTGAAAATGACTTACTAGATTGGAAAAGCTCTAACTTCTTTGGCGACGTGGCTCTCATAACAGCAGGTGGTTTATGGTCCACTGAGCAGAACGAGGGGCAATGCTGTCCTCGATTTCCCTCTATTGAGGCTCTGCTTCCTGATTATGTACGTGTTCAGTCTTCAAGCAGGAAGAATTCCACATGCTTCATAAATCTTGGATTAGCTGCTGTACTGGAGGGGCTTTTTTATTACTGTTAGAAAGCTCACAACAAAGCTGTCAGCAATATTGCAGGGCACCAAAATATTTCTTATTATAAAACAGGTAAGAGAAATCTAGAGGCATGACTGTCTGGTAATAATTCTGAGCTGTGACTGTAAATTGCTCATTTCATTACACAGTTGAAAATTGTACTGACTAGAGGAGACCTCACAAACATAGAACATGCAGAGAAAAATGGACCATGGAAGTCTCATCAGCGACTACCCAGTTACTTCCAATTCAGGGGAATGCATGTGTGTGTATGTGTGTGTAGATATATATTTTAAACATGTATAAAAACATGTATATGTGTCTATATTTTATAATCTTAAACTATTCAGCTTCCACATGTATCTTTTTCATGTATGCATGGCTCTGCTGACTGCATTCAGACCTCAGATTCATAGCTAACAACCTAGCAGGTATAAATTAATTCAACACAATTCATGCCCTGTCATGTCTTATTTATTAATTAACATAGTACAGTAAGAAAGTCAGTCTATTGAAATATGGGAGAATAGTAGTTTGTTTCATGAAACATATGGATAGTCTTTTCATATAAGATTTTCTTCTCTAAGTGTTTTCAACAAACTGTACAGATATATACACTCATACACACACAGAGCCTCTCGATACACAACTGAGAGAAGTGGCAAACTCAGGGCAAAAGGCTCTGCAGCATTAAGCACAGGAAAGTAACCCAGAATCTGCAAAGTGGCAGAAAACAAAACATTTAATCCAGAAAGAGAGCGATACAGAAGGAAAACCAAAGATGGTACCGTGCTTATGCAGAAACAGAAAAAACTATTTCAAATAGGAAAAAGTCAAAAAAAGACAGCTGACCTCATGTGATACATTCAAACAAGGCACAGATAATTTGATTCCCTATTGTTTTTGGGGTGATTTACCATTAACACCTACAAAACCTCAAAACTGTATTACGAAAGATGGAGGCTTCATGGTTCATCTGCATTGTGAATGGTTTTGCTATAAAATAGCCTACTATCCAAAAGATAATGTCACAGGATGCATGAATAGGGAAGTCGAAAAGAGGTAGTGTTGCATCATTTAGTCTAACTGGATGTGAACAGGCACCAAACAGGCATGGGGAAGCACTGAGAATTCTAACAGTGCCAAATTCAGCAAGAAAAAAAGAGGTCAGGGTTCAGAGAGTAGCTACCAAATGAAGAACCATAAAACCCAAAGGAAACGAACTGCAAAAGGTTGCTATGACCAGCAGAAAGCTGAGTGTGACAGCGAATCAGCAAGAAACATCCAGAGTGTGGAACAAGACATGATCAGAGGGGAGAATACGCTGTCACACTGCCACAAATGAAAAGCAATGAACTTATTAGTTTTACTTGGGAGAGACCTGCAAGCCTGAAAGCAGATATGAGAAGACACAAGCGGTCGTTCAACAGCAAAAAAGGAAGTGCAGCAATTTGTGATTTTTGAACTTGGAACAAAATGCTAGAGGATGAGGGGCTGTAGAACACTGTATCTTTGTTCATTTTTCAAACATTCATGACACGCAGATTTTGGGAAGTTTCCACATAAAACTTACCTTTATATAATGTTTAGAGCAATGCAGGGAACTAAATAATTTATAAATTTTAAGTCATAAAATGCAAAAAGTAGGACAATACTGAAACAAGTTTGCTCTCCTTTGGTAGTCTTTCCCTTGACTTTTTTTTCCCCAATGGCACAACTCTCTCAACTCACACTAGGTGAGACATAAAAAACTTCCTTCCCTCCATTTACTGATGAAATTCCCTTTGCCCACATTTTGACAACAGAAAAAAAAAGAGTTAGAACTCAAATGTAAACAAGATTATTTACCAGTAAAGTCATATTACCCATCACAAAGTACTGAATGCTAATCAGCCTAGGAATCCTCTTAGGGATTCTTTGAAAAGAGAAATCAAGACTTAAAAAAAATTTAAGAACTTTCTGTGGATGCCATAAATACAAAAATGTGATGAATAATAGTCAGGCACAAAAGATGACAGGCTGTTCCCTCATACACATGTGAAATCAGGTAAGAATTACTTCACCACAACCACTCTCCTTTCTCCCATTTTCAAGCAGTTCTAGAAACAACCAATTTGTATTCCAGGAGTGACCAGTTATGAGGATCGGTGACTGTCTCAACTGTGTGGTCAACTGAGTCCCTGACCTAAAAGGATTTGCATCTCAAAGGGCAAGGCAAACTGTGGCTGCTGAAAAGAGAGATGATTTTAACTTCATGGGTGATCCGTTGAAAGTGAGCTATAGCATTTCAGACTAAAAGGGACCACTAGAATTACATTATCCAGTCTGCTGAGTAACGTGTCTCAAAAATCCAGTAAGTTTTTCACACACCGTTTTACAAATAATTATGACTGTCATAAATGGAAAGCAATGAACTTCTTAGTTTTACTTGGGAGATACCTGCAAATATTATAATAGATTTGAAAAGACAAACCATGACACATCTAAAGACAGACTGCTCTCAGCCACCTCAAAGCATGGCAACTTGCATTACAACGAGCTATTAAGAGTCCAGCTCCCCCTAGGAAGGAGAAGACTTTGCTTTTCTTGTATATATGATCTGAAATCAAGATTAAATTAATTGACTCAATTCACTAAGAAGACTGGGTCCCCAGAAAAAAATCTGAAACTCTTTAAACATAGGAATTAGACATGCTGAGCAGAAGTTCCCTTCATACAATCTAAGGCTTCAGTGTAGCCTGTACCACCACAGAAAGCCAACCACTGGCCCTGGGGGACGGGGAAGTGTAGTCTCCTCACTAATCCCTCAGACCCTACCATTGGCTTTCAACTGCTGAAAAACAAAGGCTGATGCAGTTTCTGGAATTGAACGTTGTGCAACTTTACCCACATTTTAAAAGCAAGTAGAGATGTGTTTAATTAGATGGTCTACCCACGTAAGACACTCAGTGCAAAACTCTACCAGAATCATTACATTTTCAAATATATGGAGCTGTCACATGGGCATTGCCCATTTTATAAAATATATCATCTTAAGCTGGCTTGAGTATACATATAGAAACCCCCACTGGAATTACTTAAATCTTGACCCCACTGGCTGAGCACGGGTCCTCTAAATCAAGGTCAGCATTCAAGATAAGAATCTAGGTGTTCCACATTTGACCACAGCAATGGGTTAAAAAAAAAACACCTGGGACTTAACTTACTACAGCCCAACCATCTCCAATCATGCAGCGTTTACAGGAAATTTGGGCAACTGCCTGTATTATGTTTCCTGAATTACAGCAAATTACATGTTCTGTAAATAACATTTCTCATCATGTGAATATAAGCTCCTCATTAACATTTCTGTGGGTTTTTTTTACTTTTTTAATACACTTTACACACTTGCACAGAACTGAAAATTACGATCAGGAAAACTCGCCAACAGTTCAGTAGGAAGATAGAAGGCAAACTGCAGAAGTGGATTGCTAGCACCGGAAAATCATTTGCTACCTTTATGAACTCAAATGAACAGTAAATGCTTCGGACACAAATTCATGATGCTTATTCCTGTGCAGTTATAATTGCTGTAGTAGTAGGGTGGTAAAGCCCTACATATAAGGAGTCATTTAAGCCACTGTTCTCCAACTTGAGGTAAAGTGGAACTGCAAACATGATTAAAACTATGTAAGGAATATCAGTTAATTTATGCAGTATCTGGAAACATAGAATTTTCTTAGAACAGAAAAGAGGCCATAGTATCTGCAGTTACACCATTTTACTCAACAAACAAAGCTTTTCTTTTTGGAAGCAGGGAATAATAACACATTCTTCCTCTACATGGAAGATGAAGAATTTTGCAAGTCTGAGAAATTAAAAAAGCAGAAATTGATTTTTATTCCCTGGTACGTTTTTTCGTAAAAAGAACTAAAGTAAAAGACCCCTAACAAATGGAATTTCTTTTCTCTGGAAATCACTGCTTCAAATTGAATCATTAAAAAGACTTTAACAGAAACCATTATCAGTCTCACTCTGGCAGAAATGTGCTTACCATTTGTTTTAGTTATGCAGATAAATGATGGACACTGGCTCTGGAATTGAAAAGCTGATGACAAAATGGCCTTGGTTATAACAATATAAAGGATGGTTACAAAACTGTTAGAACAAGCATTGTTTGATCTAATGTTTATTTCGATGGATTACAGCGTTCACCACAACAGTTTGGAAACAACAAGGGCATACAGTGCAAGACAAGTGATACATCTTCAAGCTTTTTAATGTACCAAAAAATACTTGCAACCCACCTGTGACATAGAGGTCTTCAGTTTCGTATACACACATACAATGTCAATACTCGTACCAGAACTTTTACATTTAAATAGTCCCACTTCTCCTTTATCAGGCAATGCAGATTCATTCAAATGAAAACAATGTATATTTAGTTCAGAGACATTTCAGCAAAAAACTAAATCCCAAATGACTTCTATGCATTTACTCATCAACATGCAACAGAGATGGCGTTTCAATCCAGTAATACCAGCTCAAAGGTCACTACTGTTCTTCCAGCAAAGAACAGAGAAGAGAAAAGCCTGTAGAAAAGGAGGCTCAAGGGAGCTGTTATCACTTTCTACAACTACCTGAAAGAAGGTTGTAGCGAGGTGGGGATCGGTCTCTTCTCCCAAGTAACAAGCAATAGGACAACAGGAAACACCCTCAAGTTGCGCCAGGGGAGATTTAGATTGGGTATTAGGAAAAAATTCTTCACTGAAAAGGTTGTCAACAGGCTTCTAAGGGAAGTGGTTGAGTCACCATCACTGAGGTATTGAAAAGACATGTAGATGTTGTGCTGAGGGACATGGTGAACTTGGCAGCGCTAGGTTAATATCTGGGCTTGATGATCTTAAAGGTCTTTTTCAACCTAAATGATTCTATGATTATAAATGACAGAACACATTTCCTTTACAGAGCTACTCCTACAAATGCCATCCCTACTTATCTTAAGGGCATATTTTTCCATTAATACTCGCTTTTCATGGAAAACTACTACTAATTGGCACATAGAAGAGATCCTACTGCATAGGCCTGATGCTTTTGACATCCTTAACTGCAAACACATAATTTTCTGCTGTCAGAGAAACCTCCTTGCCTAGAAGAAATCTGCTTATGGAAGTAAGTGGGTTTTTTTATTGAGCTCCATGTTCTTCAACACATGAATTCAAATTAGTAAGAAGTCTGAGACAATCGGTAAGAAGTCTGAGACACCAATAATGAAGTGACCCAAGAAAATATGACACTGGAAAAATAAAATCATCATCTTCTCCAGGAATTTGAAGTTTTAAACCAGTATTGCTGTCCATCTATGTAATGGAGGCAGCATTGACCACATTTTAATCATTATCTCCCAGCCTCTTTATCCTCCATTACAATTACTTAGTAACTTAATGTGAAGTGGTGGTTGCTTATTTATATTTGAGCAGAGACTTTCTAAAAATATCAGGAAGCAGAGTAACGTGCTTGTACAGATTTTTCTCATATTATACAATTTTTCATTGTATCAAAAGCGGCATGGAATATTTTTCCTTCTGTAAACCTTACAGAAAAAAATTGTTTGTATCTCCGTGAAGATACACTGGCATTTCTTTCAATATTTTGGTACCCTACTGTAAAATAACAGGGAAGATTTATTTCAGCATTAGCGAATACTTTAAAATTGCCTTTTTTTTTTTTTTTTTGATAGGACGTAAGCCTTCTCCTCTCTTTTCCTCTGTTGTAGAAAATAAGAATGGAAAGATGAAACAAAGAATTAGTCATCTGGGTGCATTCATGTACACACCCAATGCGCATAAGATATATGTTCATATATACGTTTGTGTATTCGTCCGCTGTTTTCCTACCACTGAATACAAGACAAAAAGCCTCCATGATACCTTGCTGCAACTTTGTAATTTATGGGGGAGACCAATGTAGCCCAACAGCCAAATCCTACCAGCTCAGACATCAAAGATCTGCCAAACATCTATTCCCCCTCCTGATGTCATAACCCTGTTATATCTCATAACTCTCATTAAATCATATCACCTTCTCCATACTTCACTCCCCTAAAAAACAATTTTGAAAAAAACTGAAATCAAAACTTAGAATATTTTGTTCTCCAACAAATTATGTATTTTCAAGCCTAAAAATATAACCAAGGAAGCTGTAACATTACTTTTAAAGATCTTTCACAGGATCTCCTAGTAATCTAGCTATCTAGAAGAGCTAGATCAAGATCTC
>KZ506567.1:28255-40864 GCA_002844005.1 Limosa lapponica baueri
TGATGGACCCCTGGGCCCCTGCCAGGCCACCCCAGCTGTGGGAGAGGCAGGCAGCCCGGGGGACGTGGGGAGACGCGCCCCATGGCCCCCCACCTCAGCCCAGGCGGCAGCTCCTCCGTGCGGAGCCCCCTCCTCGGCCTGGCTCCTGGGACGGGAGCCACCTCCCCGGCCACCCCTGGGATGAGGGCCACCACCCCTGGAGGGATGCCCGCAGACCGGCTTCCCGGGCTGAGTACTATGGAAGCAGCTACCCCAACAGGCCGTACTCCAGGTGAGAGCTGCTCAACTTCGCAACGCTCGTGCTGAGCCCCCTCCTTGTAAACCTTCTTAAAATAAGATTTGACCGTTTCACTGCTCTCTGTGGGCTTGCGACACGGGTCCTGCCCTTGTAACTGCCTAAGGGAAGGAGTGAGCAGCCTCGAGGAGCCAGTGAGTGATCAGGAGATGCCCAGCTTTTAAAACAGCTGGTGACTTCTATATTTAAGGCTGCGTAACAGTTGCAGCTCCGACTTCTTCCTACCGCTCTGACTTCTGTGGTTGCCATTTTACAGGCTTCATCTCGGTCCCGAGGTGCATTTTTCTTGAAGCTTTGATTAAATGCAGTTCTTTTTCACTAAGTGCAAGGTGAACAATAAAAATATAAGTGGTAATATAGGAGCAAAAGGGAGCTTGCAAGCTCAGCTGCTGAAACAGCGGAGGGTGGAAGGATAAAATGTGAGCTAGAGGATGCTCTCAGTGCTGAGAGAGCTTCAAGTGCTCCAGCAAATTTGGGTTGATTTGCCTGAGTTATTGCCCTTGGCGAGTTACGGTGTGGATAGGCAGGGTTTTGTGCTGAGACTGTATGATGCTCACACTGAGAAGGGGGGCGTTGCACGGGGCTGACCAAATCGCTGTGTAAATTGTAAAGGGTTAAGCTGTGCAGGGCAGGCAGCATAGGCTGGGGCTGGGCTCTGGGGCAAGGGGGGACCTGCATCGAGCTGTGTGGTGAACACGGCAGCTCCAGAACTTGGTGGAGAAGGTGCCTTTGGGGGGGAACCTCTCCTAAAATGTGGGTGAAAGTCAATACCCTTGACAAGTCCACACCATTGAGCTGAAATTGCACATCTCTTGAAACTGCAGAGGACAGCTTTCCCATAGATGGGGATGGGAAAGGATCCAAACCTCCTGCTGCTCCTTCCAGGTGTGATGCTGGACCAGTTCCTGGTCCTGCCACTGAGCAGGGAACCTGGCTTTGTCTCCATCACCCTTTCTGCCTCCAAAGATCCTGTCCAGGCATGAATCTAGCCCTGGATGTAGTCCAGAACCTGCAGCAGTGCCCTTTATTTCTCAGATTAAGAATGTTGTGTTGTGTTTCAGGCAAGGATGTGAAGATTCCCACTGGCAGTATCCAGCAGCCAACTACAGGGATGACTATGCCTACCAAAGGCACCGGTGGCGGCCAGTGACCTGGCAGGGTGACAGTGGTATGGGCTTCTCCTTGGGGTCTGGGGATGGAGGCAATTTGCTGCTTGTAAAAGAGGCAATACTTCCTCTAGGATGGGTTGTTCTCCTAGGGTTTGCTCCTGCCCGTGCTCCTGGGCCATCAGTGCTGTTGTGCCCATGCAGCACTGCCCTGAGTTTGCATTTGGGAGATGTGAGCAGGAACTGGATGCACCCAAGAGAACATTTAATCTTGATCTGCATGGCTAAGAACCTGGGTCATTTCTGGTTCCAGGCTGAACTCAATGATGCTGATGGTGCTGTGTGATCAGGGTGGTCAGGGCTTTGTTTTTGCTCTTTCTGGAATTCCTGGGCTGAAGAAAAGGGGAGGGAGGAAAGGACATCAGTGCTGTGTTGGCAAACATGTACAGGGCTTTATTATACTTCCAACTTGCTGGGTTAATTTGGAAGCAAATGGGGTGTGCATGGCAAATTGTCTGACTCATTGCTTTTCTTTTGCAACTTCATTATGGCTTGTTGCTCTGGAGGGGCAACACTAAATCTTGATTGTCTCTCTAGACCTAAGACGGGGAGAGCCTTATGGCAAGGGTACCAATTACCAGGACCAGCATTACTACAGGGGTTACCACCCCAACCTCGCCACAACCCCCCTGGGGCAGGACAGGTAAGGGTGGGGGGTCACCAGTAGATGGTGCAACCATCTACTGCAAAATTAGTGGTTTTGTCGCTCGTCCCAAAAATCTCTGACCTATATGGCGTTTTCTTTTGCTCCTTTCTGCAGGACACAGACCTACGACTCCTCCAAGGAGAGAGATGTCTCAGCTGCCCATCCTGAGTGGGCAGGCAGAGAAACCCTTGGTAGTGATTCAGGGGAGGCCAGCGGCCAGCCCCGAGAGGTAATGCTGAGATGGGCTGGGATGGAGGAGAAAAGTCTTGGGGGTCTCCTAGAGGTTCTGAGAGCAATCCATGTGTCCCTCCTCCAGCTGGGAAGGAAGCTGAGGAGAAAAGGGCTGCTTTGTTATGTTGTACTCAGTGCTTAACAGTCTCTGGGGATTATTATAGTGGGTTATTAGTATTTATGGAAGTTTCCATCTGCTGGGCTTTTGTTCCCTCAGGCATGGGGCTGTACACTGCTCCTAAATGGGACCAAGAACAAGACAGAAATCCAGGGCTGGTGGGATGCCCTCCTGCATTCTCCCTAGGTAGCTGAAATCTGTATGTTGTTTTCAGTTCTGTCCACCAAGGTCTGCTCCATCACACTTGTGTCCTGATCACTGTGTTTTGCCAAAGAGTAAATTCAAAGATCAAATCAAAGCTGCTCTGGTGGTTTTGCTCCTGGGCAGAGCTTTTTTTTTGATTCCCAAGCACTGTGACTCTTTTGGGGAGTCCGTGCTAGGGCTAGGAAAGCTGTTGGGCTAGACCAGTGGCTGGTGTAAATTATTTTTGTCATCGGGTATGACCAGAGCATGTGCCATGATGAACCTAAGATGCTGAAGAGAGGTGCTGAGAGCTGTTGCTCAGATGGGAATCAGCTGTGCTGTGCTGTTCCTGCTGGGCAGTTTTATGGAGCAGCAGAGCCTGTCCCACTGCCCTGGAAGCAGAAAAGCAGCGATATCCCTAGTTTCTCAGCCAGATTTGTGTTTTCTTCCTTTCTCGCAGCCCTCAGGCCAGCCCAGCCTGCTCCTGCAGTACCGTGAGTCAGGACTCAGCTCCAGCACCCACGAGCTCAGCCAGTACATCCATGACAGTGCCGACCACTACGACCCCATGCTTTCAGGGGCCTGGAGCCTGGCACAAGCAGGTGAGGTCTGATGGAGCCCTGGCCCCCTCTGACAAGTGGGGAGCAGGGAATCAAATGGCTGGAATTAGGAGATTTGCTGTCTTGCAGCTTGGTGCTGTCCTGGAGGAGGCTGTGCAGGAGTGAGGCATGACTAGGGTGCTGCGGGGTGGGTGCATGGTCCGGTGGCTCTGCCCTAGTAGGTGCAGGAGCTGCCATGCATGCCTTCTGCTTTAGGAGACGGTTCTTGCCCTTTGGGGAGGTCAGTGGAGGGCTACTTAAGTTGGGGGGGGGGAGGGGGCAGGTTGGGACCTGGTCACATCCTCCATAGTGAAAGTGCTGTGGGGTCAGGGTGAGGGGACTCATGCTGGCCTGTGTGTTGTTGCAGGGGGGCCCTTGGTATCCACCCCAGCTCCGGTGGTACCCCTCAAGTTCTCACTGCCACACGTGGCCGTGTGCTTTGGAGCCGGAGGCCAGCTGGTGCTGGTGTGTCCCCACCGCCCTGCCGAGGGACAGCTAGCCCATGTCGAGCTACACAGCCTAGAGGTATGCCACAGCCCCACACCCCAGATCGCCCTTGGTCCCCTTGCTGGAGTGGCTCCTTTTGCCCTGGGGGATGCCAATACCATTTGTCACTCAAAGAGCCTCCTTAGCAGCCTTCCCGTCCCCTGCTACCATCTTATCTCCAGCCCACATGGACTCTTGTGTCTGCATCGTGCCAGTCTATGCCACGATGCCAGATGCGAGGAGTCTGTGACACTCCTTCAGCTCCATAACCCTTGTCGTCTGTGACCTGTTCACAGTGATCCCTTCTGATAGGGACAGATGTAGTCCATGCCTTTCCAAAGGATAAATCTGCTCACCTTTCTGAGGTGCTCCCATATAGAGGCTATATACATCTCCTGAGCCTACCACAGCTTTCAGTCTCCTATTTTGCCTCCCAGAGGCAGCTAATGCCATCTCAACAGGTGTTTATTTCCTGGACCTTAGCATTGGGGTCCATGTGGTGGTTTAGGGTCTATGGTCTGGAGTTACCTTAAGACAGAACAGAGAGTGTGTTCACCAGCACTGTTGAACCCTTGGCCAAAGCACCGACTTTCAGCTAGCCCAGCTGGGGCTGGCCTGATTGCCGGAGTCCAGCTGCTGAATTTTCTCCTGTTTTTTAGGTAATTCTTCACGACACAAAAGAGCTGGAGGAACTACAGACCTTCCCAGGGCCCCTGGCCAGGTATGTCACACTGGCAGGTCCAGGACCTGTGTCATTCTGGCTGTTCTGGCATGGCTGGCCTGGGAGTACCTCTCCTTTGGGAGGAGACATGAGCTCAAGGCAAACTTTAGGGTCCGCATGGTTTTGAGATACCTGCGAAGGCCAAGTCTACGTTCAGATTGGGAGCCGAGCCCCTTTGCTGTGGTGTAAGCTGGTTTGAATTGTGGGAGATGGTCTTTTTGAATATTCATAGGGTGTGGGTATAGTGTGGCTTGTATGTCTGACCTTATTTTGTACTAATCTCACAGGAAACTGATTTTTGTGAGATGTCTTTGGATGTCTAAAGCCCTGGGTCAACCTGTGGTTTAGCTTTTTCTGGTGTTTTTGTCCCTTGAGACTGTTGAGCACAGTGGAATCAGATCCAATATGCGCTTTCATCCAGCGTGAGCCTGGGGATGAATCATGGGATATTGCATCAGGTTGTCTCTGTATCATACTGGTTACACGAGCGTGTCTTCTGGTCACTCACAACTGAAATGGGGAGGGAAAAGGAGTGTGCAGATGGAGGAAAGCCATTTGCTGAGCAGGAGAGCTGTGTATCCCCAGAAGCTGGGTGGAAGACCTGGAGGTTACCACTTGTGCCGAACAGGACGTCGGGAAGCTCCATAGGATATGTTGGTGTGATTGAGTCAGGATCAGCATCTCAATCCCCAGTCCCTCTCCCCTGGCTGATCTTGTGTCTCAGGCACCCTTTCTTTCCAAATGTCTGATTATTTTATTGTAAGACAGCAGTTCTGCCTGGCTTGCACGTAGCTTAAAGGTTTTTACTTCTGTTTCAGACCCAAAGGGTTTATGTGGTCACAAGCGTGTCTTTCTCTCCGTGCTATGCCAGTTAAATAAAAGATACTGCCTGTATGTGTGCCTGCTCCTGCAGTCTTGGATATCCATGGCTGTGACAACAGCACAGCAAAGCAAAACTGAGGTTCTTGGCAGATGGATGGATGAAAATATTATCAGGAGGACAGAGAGAGGGTTTGAGATGCACTCTGCATCCCTCAACCACAGAAATCTGCAAAAAGTCATAATAATGATAACATTTTAGCATTTTTGAGATTGATGTGGCCAATGTGGTATGTGGTCACTGGCACTGGGGATCTTCTCTCCTCCATCTCCCCTTTGAATGTTTGGCATCCCCATCACTGAACCTGGGGATGCTTTGAGTTCGAATGATGTCCTAGATTGCTTTGCCTTGGGTTTCTTTTGATGCCTTTCTTTGCTGCTGTAGGGAAGATCTACACAAGGTGGACGTGATGACATTTTGCCAGCAGAAGATAGCCACAAGCTGTGATCTCTCAACACAGAGAGGCAGAGATTCATCTCTTCTCTGGAAACTCCTGGTCCTCCTCTGCCGGCAGAATGGGGTAGGTGTCCTGTGGAAGGTGCTGGCCCTTTTGATCTTAGAAGTGAGACAAGTTATATGCCCCCTAGGTGTGTCTTGATCCAGTTGCTATTTTCAGGGGGGATGTACCTTAAAAGCATCCCATTCCCATAGTACTGTCAATCAGTTTGATACTGCCTGGGTATTTGGAGCAAACCCTTCTCTGTGATTGCTTTTCATCCTTGTGAACTACCAGCAACCCAATGCTATAGCAGCTGTGAAAGGGACTGGTGCCACCTTCATCGAGGAGCCAGCAGGTATGCTTAAAAGGGGATTATTCCCCTAACCCAATAAAATCCACCCAATCTAATCTGTGGCTGCTTGCTGGAAACAGATAAATAAGATCTTTAGAGTGAGTGCTGTGAAGGTCTTGCTAGTTGTGCTGAATCCTTTGCCCTCTAAAACTGCATGCTGGTAGCCAAGATTGGTGTTGTTGGGGAGATGTGCTATGATGAGGACACAAGTGTAAGGGTGTCGGACTGGAAGTGCCGTCAGCCTTTGCTCATGGGGCAGCCTCCAAGGGCCTTGCTCCTCTCCTTCCCTTTCGCAGTCCATGGTGGGCTCAGACACAGCTGAGCTGCTGATGCAAGACTGCAGGCGCCAAGAGAAGTACAAGAGGCAAAACCCTGCGGCAAACCTGATCGGCCTGACAGACGATGAGTGGATGTCACGTCAGCCGGGGACGCTGGACCTCATTACAGGGGAGGTGCCTCCCGTCGTGGAGACGCAGGCACAGATAGTGGCGAAATTCACCAAGCTCCTCTACTATGGCAGGAAGAAAGTAAGTGGTGAGTGGGATCCAGGACAGGGCTGACTTTTTTTTCTTGGCCACTTTGGCCTCTTCAGGCAGGTTTTGAAAGGAAGAATGGTCAAGAGGTGCCTTGTGGTTGTGGGATCAAGCCTTCAAGTTGTGTTTTTACAACAGGGCTTATGGCAGTGTTTTCTCACCATTGGGAAATGGGATGGGGCCCCAAGCAACGACAAGATGCAGAGGCTTTTACTATCACTGCGGGTTTAGTTGCAGTTATGTGATCTCAAGGGATACCAAAGGCACAGGGAGAGAGGAGGGTTGCATGCAGAGAAGCTTGGGTGCCCAGGCTGGAATCCCACAGCGGTGGCATTGAGAACTTACAGGCAGCACAGACCCAGAGATCCAGGAAGACAATACTGTTATGAAGATCCCAGTTCTTGTCATTATGCAAAGCAGAAAGATAAAGGGGCCTTTGTGAACATGGAAGAGTTTTTTGGAGGGTATTAGTTAAAGCCAGAAGAGTCATTGGGTCTCTTCTCTGAGCTGGGTGAGCAGAGGGTCCCCTGGCAGTGGAGGAGGGCAGTGAAACACAGCGTTACTGAAACCCTTTTTCTTCCCTGCCTTGGCTGCAGGATGCTCTGGTCTGGGCCATGAGAAACCATCTCTGGGGCCATGCCCTCTTTCTCTCCAGCAAGATGGACCCTCGGACCTACAGCTGGGTGCTCACTGGGTAAGTTGAAGAAGCTGAAGCAAGGTACGATGCTCTGTGACTGGTTTTCCCAAGGCTGTTATCCCTTCTGGTGCTCTCAGTCCCAGTGCACTGAAAAAAGAGCATTGATTTCAGCTGGACCCTTTCAGAGGGGGCAAAGGGGAGAGGGGGCATCCATCCGGATGAGCCTGAGTCCTTTGGGCTTCCTGATGCACAGGAAGAAAGCAAGTGGTGGCTGGAAAGCAGAAGGAAAGCCATTCCCTGCAGATGTGGGATGCATTTATTGAGTCTTCGGCTTTGCCTTTGTGGTCCTAGCAAAGGCAGCCATCAGAGTAGGTGGAGCTGAACCATCTTCACTGTGATCCAGCCGGGGCTGAGCTGTTATCCCATTCATATGAACATTTTCTGGTGGAATTAATGTATTTAGTCCGGATTGGGTTGATCCCTTTAGGGAGAGTTAAGCAGAAATTTTCTGTCTTGTGCAACCTGAATCCTTTTAAGGAGGTTTTATCCAGCGTTGTCCTGGAGACTTGCCTGCTCTGGACGTAATGCAGATCATCAGCCTTATAGGCTGGTGATCCTTTCTGCCTTCTCTGGGAAACCCCTCAGGACACTGCTTTTCTGGGGCATTTGGGATGTGCCCTTGGAGGTGAATGAGGGTTTCGGGTCCCAGCACAGCAGCCCTATCTCTGCTGTCTCCTCACAGGTTCACCAGCACATTGGCCACCAATGACCCCCTGCAGACCCTCTTCCAGCTCATGTCGGGAAGGATCCCTCAGGCAGCTCTGGTCTGTGAGCAAGAGGCTTGCCCTGGCATATGTACCCCTGTGCTGTCACTTGCCTGTGACACCCACTTTGGGGTGATTACGTCTGCTCACCTTCGCTTTCCTCTTATCTCCTCCAGTGCTGTGGGGATGCCACGTGGGGAGACTGGAGGCCCCACCTGGCTGTGCTGTTGTCCAACAAGGTTGGAGACATGGAATTGAATCACCGAGCCATCGTCACCATGGGAGACACTCTGGGTGAGCCAAGACCACTGTGAGCAATTGTGTTCCTGCTGTCTTGCAATAGTGGGTGAACACCTGCAATGTCACCGTGCGTGTCCACGCTGGCATGGGTGTATGTTGGTGCTGAGATGGGGTGTGCATGCCTGTACCTCCAGAGCTGCAGTGTCTGTGCAGTGGCAAGGATGAGGTGTTGATGGATCATGCTGCCCTTCATGCTGGCAGATGAGTCAGGCTCAGGCATATTCATTAGATGCTCTTTTGGAGACACCTGTAGCAGATGGACCCAGGCAGGGCATATGTAACTGCAGGGACTGAGACTTATTCCTAGTGGCAGGGGCCCTGGGGGATTTCATGCCAATAATGGCACCTTGCAGAGTTGAAGCTGGAGCTAGACCCTACTCAGGCTCCCCTGGTCCTACCACTGAACTGAAACCCCCTTTTAGGTACAGAAAGCAGCAACTGGGGAAAGCAACATAACTGGGAGAAGGGAGGGATTAGGGTCTGCGTGGACAGGGAAGAAAAGTGGAGTGGCTGGTTTTGGGTTTTCATGTGAGCTTGGGACCTCCAAAGCAATGCTGACCACATGGTGACCTCTCTCTTAGGACTAAGAGTTTTGGTGTTTTTTTTTTTTTTTTTTTACTTCCCATCCAGCTGGCAAGGGAGCAGTCGAAGCAGCTCATTTCTGCTACCTGATGGCAGACATTCCTTTTGGTTACTACGGGGTGAAGGCAGACCGCATGGCTCTACTGGGCAGCAGCCACCGGTGAGCAAGCCCAGGAGGCTGTGTTCTTGCCAGAGTGACGTGTCCTACCTTCTCCCCATCCCTGGGATCTCACTTTTATGCAAAAGCAATTCCCGGTTGTTGGTTTATACTGCTTTTAATGTGAGCTTTGCTCTGGGCCTCTCCAGCTGCAGGCTGGCACAGTGGTGGAGTTGTGAATTTGTTTGTGGGGCTGTCTGGGGGGAGAACTCTGCTCCAGTTTGCTGAACATCTCTTCTCCTCTGCAGTCAGGCATTTGCCCAGTTTGCCAGGACGGAGGTCATCCAGCGGATGGAAATCTTTGAGTACTGCCAGCAGCTACGACAGCCCAAATACTTCCTGCTCCCCTTCCAGGTAGTGGAGATGCACAAGCACATCTGCTGTAGCAGCTCAGACCTGCCCCAAAACACGTGTCCACCCCCCTGAAGCCAGGGATTCAGCCTGCTTTCCAAGGCTTGTCCCCTCGTGGCTTTCGGGAGTGATGGGGAGACTGCCCCGGCCAAGGGGCTCATCCAGGGCAGGGCTTTAGGCAGGTTTTGGGGCATGGTGTGTTTGATCGGTGCTTGCTCAGGTCCCTTCCTGGCTTCCCTCCAGCTCCCTGGGTAATGGATAGGCGTTTCATATTGCAAATAAGCACCCAGCTGCCGCTGCCTTGGGTGCTGCACAAATCGGATGGATAAATGAAGAAGATGGGCTGGCCTTGCGACAGCACCACTGTTTGTGGAGCGTGGCTGGGCTGCCCCATGGGGACGGGTGGGGTGTCCCCAAGTTGCAGGTGACCTCTGGGTGATGAGACTCATGACCCAGGGTGCTCTGAGTCATGTTGAGATGATATGTCAGCACCAGGGCAGAGGAGGCTCGTAGGCATGAGTGTCTCCTCACTCACCTATGTCTGGTCTGCTCTGCTTTCCTCCCCCGAGGTGTACAAGCTCCTCTACGCCTCTCGCCTGGCTGACTATGGACTCCCAGCCCAGGCCCTGCAATACTGTGAGCAGATTGCCACCGTGCTCCTGGACCAGGATCCAGCCAGCCACCCTGTCTTGGCCCAGCAAGTGATGAAGGTGAGTCTCGTACCTCCCTGCATCCTTGGCAGGGTGGTACCCATTCAGGACACGGTGTGGTGGGAAGCATCCTTGAGGCTTCCCCGTGGCTGTGGGTGCTTGGCAGCTCAGAGTAGCCTCCCCCCAGGTTTTTCTGCCTGATATGTTCTGAGCACAGCAAAGCCAACACCTCTGTGAGGTCTCCAATACCGCGGATTTAGGGTAGAAAACAAAGGAATTGTGTTGAGTGCCAAGTAGGAGCAGAGTTATTTGGAAGCAAATAATGTTTTCTATTCTGGACGGGCTTTTTGAAATTCTAAATGCAACAGACTTAAGAAGCTGAAGTGTGAGTGTTTGACATTTCCCCTCTAGCACATCATCCCATGGCTGCATCTACCTGCCGGGGGCTCTTTTGGGGTGACAGTGAAGAGGAGCGTGTCCCAGCTTATAGACCTGGGCCCAGCTCCTCCACTTCGAGTGGGGTTCTGGGGCAGAGAGGGCACAAGCAAAGTGTCCCAGGTCCTCTGAGCAGGCTGGGCTCTCAGGAAAGCGGGTATGCCCACCCCATGTGCATCACTGGGGCAGTGCTGAGGCTGCTCGAAGCCTTCCTCCATCGGGAAGGGGGCAAAAGCTGCCGTGCTGTAAGACGAGGGGCAGCAGGGATGCTGGTCTGAAGCAGGTGCTGTAGAAACTGCCCAAAACTCAGCTGGCGCAGTCCCCCCACCCCATTGTCGAAGCCTATTTACTGTCTAACAGCCTTTCAGATCTACCGTTCTGCTGGGGATAATGCTTCTCCTGGGAGAAAACACTTTCATCTGAAAAACTAGTGCATTCGTAGACACTCTTGTCTTTGATGTTTTAGACTGTGTTACAAATTATGATACACATTAGTGTTTGATTAAGACTTCCCCTCTTTTGAAGCTGGGGACGATATACAACCAGGTGCTGGTTCATTAATATTGGATCAAAGTGCACATTAGCTTTTGGATTAAACATTCCCCCCGTTTAGGAGTAATCATGCTTATAATTTCCTCTTTCCTGCAATTGATTTAGGATGAACACATGTGTGTTTGCAAAGAGACAGGATGGTGGGTTCTGGTAGTACAAGCTCCTGGCTGGGTTACTGTGGTTGTGGCTGGCCCCTGTCCTCAGCCGGGCTCCGGCTGCGTGGGTCGTGTCTCACTGTAACCTCCTGGAGGTGGGAAGTGTTTTCTGTAGTGGTTTAGACTGTTTTGAACAATTTTGGGAATAGGAAGAAACAGGTGATGTGGGCTGGGCTGGGGTGGGCTGGATAGATGAGACCTCTGTGGCTGTGGAGGGTGGCTGAGCTGCTAAGTCACCTCTGGATGGCTTTTGGTGGCCCTTGATGAGGCAGCCTAGTAGCAAAGTGTGGAAATCAGCGCAAAGGGTCTGGGAAGGGAGCCTGATAAATTCCCAAGAAGTGGGTCGATACCAGCATGAGAAAATTCAGGAAAGGCTTGGATGAAGAGTGGTGCTTTAGATGAATGCCATCTCCCCTCATCCAGCTGTCTTAAAACCATGCCCTTGTCTAGGCAATTTGTCCAGACTGATTTAGCTCTGCAGGGAGCCCTCCATCGCACCCTGGGCTGGTGGGTTGGGTCACCCCAGAAGAGCCTCTTGCTCCGTTGACAGTAGCTGGAGCCCCTTGTCATCGAGATGGCTGCAGCCAGGATGGCATGGACCCCTCTCTGGCAAGAGAAATTAAACATGCAGCAGCAATACTGCAGAGAGGGACCTGGGGGAGATAGCGGAGCATGTA
This sequence comes from Limosa lapponica baueri, assembly GCA_002844005.1. Taxonomy (NCBI): domain Eukaryota; kingdom Metazoa; phylum Chordata; class Aves; order Charadriiformes; family Scolopacidae; genus Limosa; species Limosa lapponica. The sequence goes on from KZ506567.1 coordinate 40,165, forward strand.
AAAAATACCAAGCAGCAACATAACAGGATGCTGCTACAACAAAAAAAAAAAGAAAAAGAAAAAAAAAATCCAATGTTATTCTGGGCTGTGAGAGCAAGAACGGCATGTGTGAGACACGAAGGTGATAATCCCCCCATGCTCGGGTCTCGGGGGTCTTGGCTGGGGCACTGTGCCCCGTTTGGGGTGCTGCACTCAGCGACAGGGCCAAATTGGAGCAAGAGCAGAAGGGAAGAGCAGGGGTGATAAGAGATAGAGGGGAAAATGACCTCTGAAGAGGGCCTCGGGGTTATTTTTTTCCAGGCAAGATATGCTGGGGGAGGAAGGGCTATGGGGGATGCGATAACAGCCCTCCGGCACACAGGAGGCTGCTTTTCAGGGAATGGTGCCTTACTGTCCCCACAGCTTCCGCAGGAGCAGGAATCGAGAGGCTTAATTTGCAGCAGGGAAGATTTCACTTAGATATTAAGAAAAAACTCTTTAGCTCTAAGGACATTAAGCATCAGAACAGGCCTGGGAGGCTGTGAAATCTTCTCCCTGGAGATCTGTAAGTGCAAATCAGACAAACGCAGGCTGCACGGGCTGGTGTGGGCACACAGGATTTTATTGAGCATTGGCAAACGGATCAGGTAACCCCAGAGGGTCCCTCCCAGGCCTGCATTTGTTTTCTGTGTGGTTATTAGTGATGGTAATTCTTGTTGCA
>KZ506567.1:53983-66839 GCA_002844005.1 Limosa lapponica baueri
CAGAGTATGGTTTCATTTTGGGGCTCTGCAGAGATGCTGAGGGCCTAGAGCTCTGTGGATCTCACATTTGGATGCCAAAACACAGCTGGTTGCTGTGACCCAGTGTCTTTGCTCTAACGGTATGAAAATTGCAACACTGAGGCAATGTCCTTGCTGTATATAGAAAGCTGCAACTGCTTTTTTTTTTTTTTTCCCCCCCTCTTTTCTCTCCAATGCTTTAGCTGATAGGAGATATTTGCCAGGGAATGAAGGCCATCAGATATGCTGTGCCTGCCAATTCATACTTATGAGCCTGTCTGCTTTGGGTCCTGCTGGGTTTACCCTTCTGATGAAGAGTTTTGAAACGGCTGTATGTGGAGAAAGGATATTTCCCATTTTCTCTTGCAAACACCAGCCATGCTGTGTGCAGTCTTAAGGCAAGGTGCTAATGATGAAGAATCCATGACTTGGCGGCACACCAGGGTTTTCAGCAGTACTTTGCTCCTTTTGAAAATGAAACGTGCTTGTGGACTGACTTTCTTGTGGCAGGTGGAGTTTGCAGACCATACTGACGTCATTGTGCTTCTTGTGTACTCGTAGGGCAGTTTCTAGCTGGAATATTGCAGTCCCCGGGCAGGGTTGCTGGAAGGAGGGCTTGTGGAGCCCCAGTGGGGTGATGGAGGCTGTGGAAGCCTGCAGGGATCTGGCTGTCAGCATGATGCCTCTGCTTTGGAGAGAAACCCCTGCCCAAGTGGCCAGGAGGTGACAATCTCTGCATCCCTCTGGCACACACTGCCTCAGGGAAAAATCTTGTCTCTTGTTGAAGCGGTGGCCTGTGGCAGGTGCTGCGGTCGTGTAGGGGCAGGGATCCTCCTCACCCATCCTCTGCCTGTGCATCTCTCAAGCCCTGCTTAAAATAAACAGACCTTCAGGTTCTTCATCATAAGAACAGCTCTAGTGAGAAGCCCCAGAGAAGAACTCTTGTCCCAGCACAGTGCATCGCTTGTGCTGACGTTGCTGCTGGAGAAGATATTTGCTGGAGTGGGGAGCTGTGCTTTATGTAACTCGATGGCGTTGCAGCTTCCATCTGAGGATAACCTAGATCAGGCCTCACCAGCTTGGAAAAGATGCGAGTGAGGAGAACTTGAGAGACACCTATAAAATCACCCAAGAAGGTGATTAGGAGGCAATTGTTTGTTGTTTCCTTCAGGGCAAGAAAACGGGGCTCCCCACCAAAAATAGTGGGCTGCATGTTTACACCAAACAGTATTACATGGGGAGGAAGTCATTCAACCCTGGAAACTTGTTGTCCTGGGATGTTGTGGAGGCCAAAAATATCATGAACCTTTAAAAAGGAATTTGGCAATTTCATGGCAGATAACTCTTGATGATGGGCCTAAACACAGCCCTGGAGCAATTTACAGCTTGGGAGTTTGTAAGCACTGGGCTGCTAGGAGCTGGAGAAATGTTCTGGGAAAACACCTCCAGTTCCACCTTCTGTTCAGCTCTTCCCATTAGCATCAAGCTCGGTTGCTGTTGGAGACAGGAGGCTGAATTAGAGAGACCTATGCTTTATTGTCTGATGGCTGTCATGAGTGGACAAAGGTGGGTAAATGACCCTACCATGCACCGTCTGAAGGAAGACTCTCCTTTCTGGGAGGCTGTGATCAAAAGAGTTGTTTCAGGTCTAACACTGGCAATGCATGCTCCTCTGTAAAGGCAGATGCTTGAATGACTCGTCTCATGCCCACGCCTGCCTGTGCAGAAGTTGAGCCTGTGTTTAGGGAGTTGTTTGGTGACAGTTCTTCTGGGCAGGTTTAGGGAATTAAACAGTAAGTAGGATTAATAAAAACGTATCAAAATATGTAAACATACGTATCACATCTCTTTGATAATGAAGGAGCAGTTAATAAATATTTGCAATCAACGTACCTACCTGGAAGCTTTCTCTGAAAGCGTTTCTGAGGCTGCTCAAACAACCCATTTATTTCCATCATTTTAACAACCTGTTTTCTCAAGGCATTTGAAATTACTTGCTTAAAGAGCTGTCTTCCCTCCTCCACACCTATGACACACTCCATTCTACTAAGCCTTTGCTTGGTCTCTGGCTCCTGGCTGTGTTCTGAGCTGCTTGGGCGGATTCTGGACCTTGTGCTGGCTCTGGTTCCTGCTCTGCTGGAGGGCTTGGCAGGGCAGGTGGAGAGCCTTGAGTGATGGTGAGTAGCTGGCTCATAATCACTCACGTGGAGATCCCTACCCAAAAGCCAGCACAGATGGGGAGTAAGGAGCTGCCTTGATGCACTGCCTTGAGTTGTGTGTGCCGCTTGGAAGCACTTGCACTGGTTGGAGGAGCTCTTGCTTTGGCAGCTTTCGGAGCAGGGCACTGCTTTTGCTATCTTACTGAAGCAACACTGATGTGTCCTGGGGACTTGTAGGACACTGTTTATTTTAGTCACCCAACCACTAATGCCTGTACCTTATTCTTTCAGTGCCTTGGTGAGCTGTTGTATACATTCTGGTTCTTCTCTGGATTGGAGAGATGCAGATCCCAAACTGCTGCTTCCAGAACACATGAGCATCACATAGGTATGGATGATTTCTTTTTTTTGGGTTGTTGGAGCAATATTTTGTCCTCTTCATAGACAGCAGTGTGTGGGTGGGTGGCTAGTTCCTAGGGTACTGATGTGCTACCTTGAAGACTGTATGATTAGTTGGAGGTGGTGCAGGAATAGGCTACATCTCCACAATACCAGTCCAGCAAAGGCACAGTATTGTCTTTCTTGGTTGTAGCACAAGTGAGTGTTGGGCCTGTGCTTCTTCCTGGAAGAGCTCTGGGGCTGCAGTGTGTAGCTTTAAAATGTTGATGTCCCACCTTCCAGCCTGGGGATATCCCAGGACCGGGCTTGAAAGGTCAGCCCAAAAGTGGGGATGACTTCTTCCCATTAACAGTGGTAACTTTTGGCTAAGGAAAGATGGCAGATAATGAGTGAAAGCTTCAGCTTCCAGGGCTCTTTCCCATGTACTTCTTGCAAGGATTTCAGTACTCATGCTGTGCTGCTGCTTTGCCTTTCCCTGAGGCCTGAGAAACTGGGAGCCATGTGGCTTGTGGTGTTCCCCCTATTCCCTGGGGTTATTCCTTGTCCCCCTCTCTGAGGATGTGTTTGGGCTCTGCTTTGTGGGATAACTAATAGGGCTGTCAGACCCCTTGGCCCAACAACCCAAGAGGATGAATAGTCCAACATGTGCAGCCACCTTTTCAGGTCCTGAGGCCCCGGCAGGAACCAGCACCATGACAGATGGGCTGACAGGCAGGGCTGACACAACTGGGTCAGCGCGAATGTCAAAGGGGTGGAAGCCACGTCTCTGTCTCCCCTATGCTTGGCACCCCAGCGCCTCTGGGCCAGACGGTGGCCACTTATCACCACCTCCTTCAGTGACTGCTGTAAGCTGGCAGTACGAGAGACTCATCTAGAAGAAAGATACTAGTCATGGTCCTAACGCTGCTTTGTGGAGCTGCCATCTGTCTCTCCTTGGATGCCGCTGCCAAGGCAGCCTGGGAACGTAACCCAGTGCTGATGCTCTGTCAGATAAGCGTCTGGTTAGACTGTGCTCTATGCCTCTACCTTCCCAGCACACTGTGGTGCTGCCTTCCTTCCAAAAAGGTGAGCTTCATGTACCTGCTCATACAGATGTGTGCATATGTATATTTTTTAGAAAGCTCCAACTTTGTGCTTTGCGGCTTGATGCCTCTTCCCTTGCCCAGCCTCCTGCAGCCTCAGGACCGTGTGCCTCTCTCACCTGGAGCCAGCTTGTGTGCTGTGGGAAGGGTTAGTTGTTTGGAGAGGGCTGTGCAAATAATTTTTCCTTTTGTGGATGGGTGAGGAAAATTTGGCAAGGTGGCTGTGAATGAGTCTTGCGAGTGTCCCGAAGCGGTGCACTGAGAGCCCTGAGGCAGTCTCACTGTGCAAAATCCATTAGCCACAAGCAGAGCTGCTTCTGGGCTCAGCATTCAGTACCTGTTACAGGCTGAATTAGTCCCTAATTTCTGTCCCTTACAGTTAAAATGACTCAGACGTTTCTTTTTGAGAGGGGGTATTGCTTCTGACTAAGTACCCTACAGCTGTGGCTCTACTGATTATTAAATTGTTCTCAGAAATGCAGTGATTGTCTCATCTCTGGGTCAGTGTAGGCTGGTGCTGTCACCTGCGTGTTGCTGTGGGGCTAGAAGAGGTGCTTTGCTTTGCTGTAGGAAAGCAAATGCGGAGACACATCTGAGGACTCAATGGCTGCAGGTTTAATAAGATCAATACCACCTCTGCAAAAGATTACATGGTATACTAGGCAGCAAATAGACCACTTCTGCTGGATTTGGAAACCATTTATAGAGTCTATTAGGAAGGGTAAGGTAGAGGGGACGTATCCGGAGTGAGTTGCACAGAGGCAGTAGTTGAGACTCCCACATTAAGGGTTTTGCAGTCTATTAAATAATGGAATTAAAAGCAAAATAAATGAGAAATTTTGTCCAAGAAGCTTTACCTGCAGTAAAATGCTGCAGTCACATCATCAGCTCACATGGCAGAGCTGGGCTGTGGCACCCTTCTGGCTGCTTCTACTGCCTGTAGAAGGGCTGAACCTCCTAAAGCCAAGGCAGTGGCTTGATTGCCTGAAGGATGAAGCTTCACCCTTGCAGAAAGAGCAGAGGAGATAAGAGCTGCCCAGAAGATGAGTGCCTTCTCCCATATGCATTGGCCAGTGCTGCCTCCCTGAAGCCTTGAAAGGCATCAGGAGGGAGTGTCTATCAGGCTTCTGTCATGACAGAGAAGAGCCAGTCAAGGGGGCAAGCTTGGAGATCCTTACTGCTCACACCCAGCAGGTTGTTGGGCCTCCCACCCCACAGCTAGCAGGTCAAAAGGTGTCTTGTGCTGTGGAACATCCGATTTTCCCCTGCTCCATCCCTTGTGCCATGCTACCTGCTCTGCAGCTGGTGTTCCTGCTGCTGCTGAACGTGGCCCACGGTGGGCTGGCTTGACTTGAGGAGCAGCTTTTGGGAACAGCCTCTCTGGACACTCTGTTGGCCTTGTTTGAGCTGGCCTTGTGCTTTGATCACCTCCTGCAGTGTACTCTCAGAATAATTAACTCTAATAACACATGAGCAATAGCCTGCCTGGTCACCCTGCCCTGAGGAGCGAGTCAGGGCACTTGTCTCCTATCATTTCTCCAGTGCTCTGTCCAGTCTCATTTGAAATTCCTTGCAGGATGAATTACAGTGCTCTAAGGGAATCTACAAAATAGGATCACAGGCCAATTGAATCCGTTTGCAAAGTGTGGGAGGACGATGGATGGATTTCCCCCCCTCCCCCTTCTTTTTCTATTTTAAAAGACTCTTGGACCTAGTAAGAACAACAGATACGTAAGGAACATGCTCTCTGGTGTAACGAGGAGCTGGATCAGGCCCTGCTTGACTGAAGGTTGGTGATGCAGAAGGGAAATCAATGCTGAATATGTACATGGATGGGAGGAACAGGCAGCAACAGGTAGGGAAGCAAGGCAGGGATTTATACCATGGCACTGCTCAGCCTGGTCCCTCCAAAAGCAGAATGATATTATGTGAGTCTCTGGGAATGTTCTATGGGGTAAAGAGTGCTGGGAGAGGCAGGAGCTGAAAATGTTTACCAGCCATGGGAGGCTTTAGGGACAAATAACAACCTGCCAAAGTTGGTAAAGCTGCCTCAGTAGGAGGTGCTGTCCACATGGAGCTCTCAAGTATCCGGGACCATCTCAAACAGCTCTGTGCTGACATGGGGGCAACTGAACACAGCCCTTGGGTTCCAAAATAGCAATTCCTGGCTAGCTGGCCTGGCTGTGCTCCCCGGGTAGCGTGGCTGAGGTCACTTATCTTGGCTCTTGGCCCTGGTGTGGTTGGACTTCCGAAGGAAGGAGTTAACCCCCTTGCACTTGGGGTGGCTTGAGGCTGGCCTGGTGTTAGCTACCAAGCCTCCCTTCTCCTCCAGCTGGGATGCTCCAGCCATTGCCCAAGGGGGAAGGGAAATGAGTTAAACCCATCTTCAGACACGTTTGTATTGATTCTGTCACTTTCTTGCTGCTTGCTGACAGGTGATGGATGGCTCATAATGCGACCGGCACAGTACATTACGTTTCCCATCCAGGGACTCCTAAATCATTTCAAATTTTCAGATTCCCTAATCAATATTTTATCAGTAGCAGAAGAAAGCGGAACGGACCCATTTCTCAAGAGGTAGAAGAGTGAGTGTGTGTGGATGTGTGCTTGCACATATATAGGCATGTGAGTTTGTACATTTATAATCGCAAATAAAGCACTGCTAGCACAACAATTATAATACCTGCAACCATAAAAATAAATACAGAAGTAGGACCAGGAGTGTTGCTTACATTTAAGTGACTTCAGATGAAGCAAATTAGAGATTTGGGTTTCTGATTTGAACGTGGATTGATGCTTAGTGGGGTTTGAATTGCCAGTTGCTCCGTCCTTAGGCAGGGTGCAGGGGGGTCAAGACAGATGGAAACAGGCCTAGTTTTTGAGGGAGGAAATCAGATTTGTAGCCTCCTGTAATGCAGTGAGGCTCAGATCTGTCACCCGCTGCTGAAGCAGTAACAGGGAAAATGACCCTAGGGAGTCTGCCTGGATTTGGTGGATCAGGTGGTTGGTTGTGTGAAATTGTAACTGGTCAAACAGAGCACAGTGCTGCGTTCTTCGGACTGGTGTGCAGTGGGCAGGGAGGGAACCTATTGGTCTACCAGATGCTGGGACACTGGGATGGAATGTGCTTGCAATCACGTGTGCTTGAGCTGGTCCCTGAGCAAGCAGCGTATGCCTTTCTACTGCTCTGCAGGAACTTGCTACTACAGGAGGATATGGTCCAGGACCAGGTGTGGTGAGACCTGGTGGGATGGGGCTGAATGAGACTGAAGAAAGAAGTACCAGTGCTTTTTGGAGGAGGTGCAGGAGGGCTCTGTGATGTTAGGCTACTGTATGAAGCAGCTAGTTCCAGCCTAGTTCCAGGCCCAGATTCAGTGATTTTGCATGTCCTCCACACTGGGCTACCTTCACCAGTTCCTGCCTGGCATCTGGCTTTCTGCCAGGCTTTGAGGTGGAAGAGCTCAGGGAAGAGTGGAGCTAATTCCCCCTGCTGTAGGAGGGGGGTCTGTGAGAAGTGGAGGTGGCACAGAGCTTCGTTCCTTCCTCTGCAAGATGATCCCGGTGAGACAGCCAGGCAGTGGGAGCAGGAGCGTGCCTGTCTGCCCCAAAGGTTGCTGCTTTCCCCAAATCTTCCTGGTGCTGGTGGTTCTGCATGTGTTCCCTGCATCTCCTGACCTCTTCTATTCAACAGTCTCTCTCCATTGAATTACCTATTCTCTCAGACTGTTTTTTTTTATTTTATTCCCAGGTGGGATGTTTTCCAAGTAACAGGCTTATTCTTAAGATGTTTTTCCTCCTCCCCCTGAAGACAGGCTCCAAACAGCACAGATGTGAGGCTAAACATAACCCTCCTTGTTACTGTCACCTCTCCTCAGAGTTTGCTTGGGTGATCTGGCATTGTCTTCGCTTCTGAGTGTTGTTTCACAGCTTGGTTGTAGCTTGCTGCTGGAGTATGTAGCACAGCGTAGCTTGCAAGAGAGAGCGGGGTTACTGGTCTCGGGAGCGTGCAGCTGGAGCTCAAAGGTGACACTTGCAGAACCCATGCTGACTTTCTGGCCCTATCCCAGGCTGTGTGGGGACCCTTACTCCTTTTGGCTAGTGTGATGGCATAGGCTGTGTAATAGGAGAGCTAGACTCTGCTGGCAGAGGTAGTTTGTGTGAGAGAAAACCTGTTGTTTATAGAAAAAGCTTCCTTTCCATCACAGCCTCTGCCCAGCCTCTCTTAGGAGGAGAAACACATGCTCTTCCCTCAGTGCAATAGCTGCCTCACTACCAGCAGGGCGGTATTATACTACTACATTTTTGTACCAATATTTTTCAATATATTCAGAATTTTCTATGGGCTCAGTCTCAGAGACTGGATCCCCGCTGGGTGCTGCTGGGTGCCCCATATGCAGGTGAAGTATGCTGCTAAACTGTTTTCTCTCCCCATCATCGCATGCTCTGACCGGTTTGCCTGGGATGGGGAAGGCCTTTTGTTTGTGCTGTCCAGACTGCTCCCTTCCCCGGAGGCACTGTACGTAGTGGGAAGGAGCCCTTGGGTCCCTGCTTGGTCATTGCAAGGCGATGCACAGAAATAACTGATTTCCCTCATCTGAAAGCCTGGGACTCATCTGCTAGAGCAGGGGTCCTTCTGAAGGGATCATGTAAATGTGCAGGGAGATTACTCCAGACCACTAACTGGTGGCAGAGCCCACAACCGTTCATCCTCCAGAAGTTAGAATGGCTTCTATCTGCTTCATGCCCATCTGTATAACTGGAGCAGAGCAGGAGAGAGGAAAGAAGATACCAAGGTGCTTCCCAGAAAGATTGAGGTGTTTGTCATGTAGCTGTCACAAGCCATTCTTCAAAGCAAAGGTGGTCACCCAGACTGCCTGCTGCCTTCTCTCTTTAGTGTGCAAATGTCTGAATTGCCTTTTCCCACCGCCCCTGCTTTGGTGTTAACCTCTGCTTGTTCTGATGCTTTTTGAGGGTATGTCATGTGTTTCTCTGTAAGCAGAACAAAAGTTAGACTCAGACCCAGACCTTGGTGCTTCACAGTTGCCAGGCTTGCCACATGCATTTGAGTCCCTGTGAATAGCTGATGTAGACAACTACTGCACCCAGCCGATAAACTCAGTCCTTCAGCAGAAGAGGTGAATCCCATTGTTTGGGCACAGATGGCCTGAAATACTATCTCCTCGGGTGAGAGATGTTCTGAAAAACTGTGTACCTGAGGGAAAAACGGACCCTTAGCATCTGAAGAAGTTTCCTATGGAATTGTGTATTGCAGTTCTCATCTTTACAGTTGCAGTGCCTGGGAAAGAGGGGAGAAGCTGGGAAACTCTCTGCAAACAATACTGTGAAGTATAGATCAAACAGGAGGGGATGGGATGAACTGGCTCCCCAAAGGGCAGTGCTTAACCCCCCATATGTCCTTAGGAGAAGGAATGTGTTCAACCCTGAAGCTCCAGGACACAGGTCCACCCTATGCTTTAAAACATACTTGAGGGACCTGGAGCGATCACAGGTTAACAGCAGGATTTATGTCCCTCAGGATAAAGCCCTGTGGCAAATAGATCTCAGCTTGGCCTGCCATCTCCTTCGGCCACCAAGGCCAGGGTATCTCACCCCTTGTGCTGGAACAGAGCTGCTTGTGCTGGGGCAGCTGCTGTAAGGACAGAGGCCTCTGCTTTTCTGAGTTAGCCCTGTTCTTTGCTGCATTTGGGCAAGGAGGACATGGGCTGAAGATACCGAGAGAGTTCATGATAGAGCTGGCAGTTGCCAGCCTGACCGGAATATCTTGAAAGGAAGCGAATGTTGGGTAGCTTAGAAATGCAATACGATGGCTCTTTGTGGCTTTCAAATGAGCTGTGGTGGCATGAAGGGGAAATGCCCAGCTGTTTTTAATAGCTGGCTTAAGGGAAGTCCCTTTGTTCATTTAGTCTTTGTTTAAAGTGGTCTGGGGAGGTGAAATTCTCCTCCCTCATCTGGGTCTAAGCTGGGTGCTGATAAGCAAAGAGCTGTTTTTTGCTGCCAGCCACTTCTGCCAAGCCAGAAATAGCATGCTGGAGTAAGCTCACCATAGCGGCATTTCTCATTCAAAAGTTAATAAGCTTTGAAATTGGATTTTAATCAGCTAATTTTTGATCCTAGGCACTAGAGCTCGATTAGGAGGGTCCAGTAAACCAAGTTTCATCTTTCTTCCGTGCTGTCTTTTTTTGCCCCAGTCTAGCACAGCAAGGGCTGGGAAATGTTCTAGCATTTGAGAACATGCACATTTTAGTGTTTCTGTGGCCCCTGCTTTTTTGATTTGATCCATTCTATGGATCAAATGGAAAAACTGATCTCTGGTGGACATCTGCTATTCCAAGGCTGATGCCTGTAAATGTTTTTTTAACAGCTTCTTTTGGGGAGAGTGCTGGAGCTCTTTGAATCCAAACCTTTGTTAAAAATGAGATGAGGTGGGACAAGGGATAGAAGATCTGCTGTGGCCCTAACCACATTCCTCCTATTCCCAGCCTCAGAACAGGGTACCCTGAATTCTGCATCCAATAGAATCATGGAATAGCTGAGGTTGGAGGGACTTCTGGAGATTGTCCAGTTCAACCTGCCTGCTCAAAGCAGGGTCAACTGAAGCAGGCTGCCCAGGACCACATCCAGTCAATGTTTGAATTCCTCCAAGGCTGGATGCCTCTCTGGGCAACCTGTTAAGGTGTTAGATTGCCCTTACAGTAAAAAAAGGTCTTGTGTATAGATGGAATTTCTTGTATTTCAATTTACACCTGTTACCACTGAGAAGAGCCTGGCTCTGTTGTCTTTACTCCCTCCTATGAGGAATTAAATGCATGTGGATAAGATCCCTCTGAGCCTTGCCTTGTCTGGACTAAACAGTCTCAGCTCTCTCAGCCTCTCCTTGTATGTTGTGTGCTCCAAACCCTTAATCATCTTCATGGCAACCATCTGGTCTATCACCCATTCCTTCCTGTTTTGTATCATCTGCAAAATTGCTGATAGTGTGCTGTGTCCTGTCCTCCAAGTTACTGATGAAGGTCATTAAGGGGCCTTTCTTCCTCTCTACCTTTGGGGATTTTGCCAGGCAGCAAAGAAAACTATAGCTGGGCTTCAGGGTTATGTAGTTACACTTCCACTCAAGGGATGGATTCAGTTCCGACCTTTCCAAGTTGTTATTCACTCTCTATAAATCTGAGCAAGCACTGCTGTCTTGGTTTACCCTCCAAAGTATTTTCTCTTGATCAGATGGAGTAGAGGCTGATTTTATTTTTTAAAGCTATATTTAGATGCTGGTGCACAGGCACCCGTTTCCTATAGAAATACTGGCTTAGTGAGCTCTCTGGGGACCTCCTCTGTGCTTGTGTAATGGTCAAATCAAATGGGAGAGGTTTCCTTCGACAGCAGAGTAGCCACACAGAGGCACTGAGCTGCTTGCATGCTGTAGTCTTGTTATCTTGAGGGCAGTCCCAGGCACTTCTGTTTTGTTCAGGGTCAGGGCTAGACTCCAACGAGCACCTCTTTCCCTAACATCTCGGCACCTGGGATGCTGGAAGAGTGGTACAAAGGCTCTGGAGTGGCCTTGCCAGAGGTGGTTTGGGTGTGATAGTGTACTCACACTGGTGTAGTGTTGGGCAAGCTGGTTGTTCTGTCTCAGAGCTGTCTGAATACCTGCATGCCTCTGCTCTCTGGTACTTCTGCTAGCTGTTATGGAGGATGTTGTATTTCCCTTGCCCTGGGCTATGAACAACTGGCTAGACATTTATCTTCTTTCCCCTGAGGAAGGTCAAGAGAGGGAGCGTAATGGTCTTTCCAAGCACGCTGTGCAATGTAGAATAGTTCTACCCAATTTAAAACTGCCCTTATGGCCAGCTTTTACTATTTCCAATACTTTTCAGGGGCGTTAAGCCCTGTGATGGTACTTGCCAGGAATATGAACTGTGGTATGGTAGCTTTAGGGGACTGTCCAGCTGGTGCAAGGTTGACAGGTAGCTTGAAGGGAAGCTGGTCTACTGGACAGGACTTAGTTGGCCCTATGCAAAACAGTGTGCTTAGGGTGAGTCAGCTTCCCCTGGAGGTGACACTTCCAGCTGGCCACAGCCACGTGATAAATTAAAAGTGACATTAATCTAGGAAGCCCCAGGCCAACATAGTTAGCAGGGCTTATCCTACCAAGTTATGAAGAGGAATGGAGTTAGCCTGGTTAGCATCCTCTAAAGGCTCTGGATCTTACAGATCTGGGGGTTACCAATCCCCAGACCTCCCCAAGCTAGAGGTGGATTTCAGCTGGGCTGATCCTCACAGGAAGTCCAGAGCAGGTTTGATGCCCCACAGGGTGGCGGGCAGGGTGTCCCAGAAGCCTTTCCAAGGGCACACTCAAAATAGAGAGGTCTTGCATTACATAGTCCCTGTGGTGAAAAGGAGATGCCTTTGCATGAGGCAGTCTGCAGAGCCTTTCTCAGGTTTCTTCCTCATTTGTGTTTCCCTTCTTATTTGCTGTTTCTAGCTAGGACTAGTTTTCTGTTTCTTAAGTCTCACTCTTGTGGCATTTGGTAGGTGATTATTTTGAAAACCTTTTTGGAGGGAAGTCACCCAATCCTTTAACAGAGCAGGAAGGAGTCTAGTGTGGCTAAACAGCATCGCGTAACTCAACTTGTCCTCCAGGCTCTGTGAAATGTGTGAATGAGCTGCCAACAGCTGTGGTGGTGGGTGTGAAGATCCCGCTGCCTGCTTTGGGGTGCGTGAATGTTGCTTTAACCTTCTTAGGACTTCCTATCGCGATGCTTTAGGGCCTGGTTTCTGACAGAGTTCTGCATCTCCCAGTTTGTGTCCAGCTCTCCTGCCCACTTGACCCCATCAGTGGTGGCTGAGCATGGAGCCAGGTTTGGACACTTCTCTGTGTGTTGTGGCAATCGTCTGCTTGGGTGAAGAGAACAGGCATAGCTTGAAGTAACTAGGAGAGAGTACCTCTCCCTATGCTCTTCTCCAGACACTCAAGATCTTTCTTCCTTGTTACTGTGAGCCATCGGAAGGACTAGAATCACTGGAGATGCCCCTCGCTGGATATGTGCATGTAGAAGAGGCACTGGCTTTAGGAGAAGCTGTGGAGTTCACCTGTCCTAGCTGGCTAAGCTGCCCTCTACTTATAAGCCATGTACAGCCACGGTGTAAACTAGAGAGGTGGTATTTCATGTCTGCTGTTAGGAC
>KZ506567.1:82554-98278 GCA_002844005.1 Limosa lapponica baueri
ATGGAGGTGAGAGGCTTTTCCCCAGGCAATTGTGGTGGCAAAGGGCTTGGCGCCGGGTTTGGTGTCGACAGCAGCGGGTTGTGTTGTTCTCAAAAATAACCAGGTGCCAAAACCGTTTGTCACTGCTGCTTTGCGAAAGGTGTGCTGGCACTTCACATCCCTCCCTGGCATTGCGGGGAAGGCTCAAGTTAGCTCAAACAAAGCCTGCACACCATTCGCAGTGTAATTAGCACCACAAGTCTTGCTAATTGCTCAGGGTTTTTTCTCCCCCTCCCCCCCCCCCTTCCTTTTCTCCAGCACAAATTTTCTCTAGTTATCTTGGGTTATCATCATGGTAGACAGCGTGCTAAGCCTGGATGCTCCTTCTGAGGGCTGGTGTCAGGAATAATTACTGCTGTAGTAAGCTGATCAGCCCTTCATTATTAGCTGCTGTTGTTGTTACCCGACATTGATTAGTAATTTGTAGCTGCCAGTGCTTTCCTCTGCCCTCAAAGGCAAACGTTTGCTGGTGCTGCGGTGCTGTTCTGCCGAGGACAAATGAACATCTCCCCCCCTTGCCACCCTCCCAGTGCTGCTCTATCTGCGCTTTGGTTTTTAAATACACAGTTTGTGGCTGGGAGAGCAGCACCAGCCCTGTCTGAAAGCTAACTTTGCAGCTGAAAAATTACTGATGGTCCCAGCTGGCCACGATGATGGAAGATCTTGTGGTGAGTGACCCAGTGGTAGGACAATATTTGTAATTTCAGGCTGAGTGCCTCGCAGTGATGCCCTCAACACCCCTGTCATCCCTGGGTCCTGCCAGCTAGAGAGGGCAGCAGAGGTGCCACCATAAATACTAACTCACTCCAGAGCAGTCCATGATATGTGTAGGTGGCTGCTCACGTGTGTTGATGTCTGGGCCGGTGAGCAGCAGCGAAGGAGGAAAATATGGCCGTAGACCCTGTCCCGTTATGAGATGTTCAGGGTTGCTTTCAACTAAGATCATTTAGTAACTTGAAACTGCAAATACTGGGAGAAGGAGAGATTCCCAGCCATGTCCTGGGATGGTCAGGGGTCCTTTCTCTGCAGAGCTGTGCTGTTTCACGGTGCTGACTCCCTCTGCCCTCTCCCTGTGGCTGGGTCTGTCTCATGTGTTTCTTCTGTTCCTCCCCAGCTCTCTGAGCCATGTGCCTGTGCTTGTTTGTCTGATCTGTTGATCTGTGGACCGGCTGTTCCTGTGAAAGCAGGGCCAGAGAGCAGAAGGCAGGCTTGCAAGCCTGTACTGGGACAGGGGGGGAAGTTTGAGAAAGGGGAGGTTGGACTAGATGACCTTTGGAGGTCTCTTCTGGCCTGGACCATTCTATGATTTTATGATATTGGGAGGCAAGTGCCTTCCATGTGACCTGCATCCCAGCTGTGTCTCTTCTGCTGGCGCGTTGCTGGCTCTAATGTTGTCTCAGGATCTCAGCAGCAAATCTTTTCAGCGAATCGGGTTGTTCAACACGGTCCATTTCAGAGCAGCGTCCCAGGAGATGGTCTTGTGTCACAAATACCTCCTGCATGCAAACAGTAATCTACCCTGGGCAAGCCTAACATCACTGACAGGGTAGGGAGGGATTAGCTCCCCTCCGTGGAGGGCAGGGGTTGGAGGAGATCTTGGACTGGCATGGTGCAGACCAGTCTTCCCACCCGTCTCCGTCAGCCGTGCCACCGCTGCTGAGAGGCAGCATGTGCAATCATGCCAAAGTATGTAAATGTCCGTCTGACACAGCAGGTATAAATCATGCATGGGCAGCCAGAGACGGCAGGGAACACGCCTCCTGTAACCCCTACTCTGACTAGCATCCTTGTGATGCCAAGGGGGTGGCAAGGGGCAAAGCTTGATGTCACTTCTTGGCACTCCAAGAGGACGTTATTCAAAGAGACGGTGACCTCTTCTGGCATGCAGAGCGCTGCCGGGGACCTCCAGCCCCACGTCTGCGGCAAATCAAATGATGTGCTGTGGGAGAGGAGGGTTGGGACTCAGACATCCATCACCAGCCTGCTGACCGTGGAGGAGAGGAAGAAAAAGCTGCCAGGAATCTTCCCCTCCGTCGATCCTCGGAGGCGCCGGTAGCTTTAATCCTGGGGTGTCTTCTTACTCATCCATTAGTGGGTAATAACTGTGTCTCTCTGCGCAAGCACCTTAATGGCTGCCTGGCCTGGACCAGCCGTAATTAAGACTGAAGAGTGGTTTCTTTTCAAAACCTGTGCTCAAATGTGTTTTTCTAGTCTCTCGCCTTCCCAGATGAGATATCCTGGGCTCAGGGTGGGCGTTTTTTTTTTTTCTTTTCTTTAGTAGTTCCAGTGATTCACCAGTTTCAAAATGTGAGAGGACTGCGGGACACCCAACCAGACTTTCTTTCTGATCAACACATTCAGGGGATTTTATTATCTTTTCTCTTCCTCCCCAGACAGCTCAAGCTCCGAGGTAGCTCAGGTAGAAAGCTGCAAACTGCAGAAATTAATCTTTGCTGACAAAAGCTTCTCGACTGAGCACTGGTCTGGATTTGAGGATGTGCTTGAAGTTGCAGACCATGTGTGAGAAGGGCACTTCCAGGTGAGCTTGAAAAGGTGGAGATAGCACCAGGATGTGTCCCACCACTGCGGTGGTGGATCGTAGCGGGGTGTGTGCTTGCTGTGGGGCAGAGTTAAGGGTGTCTAGGCCATCTTCTGGGCATGACAATGACTGTGTAGTGGCACAGCCCTTGCTATAGCTGGGAATTGTGGAGACTGAGACCAGAAGCTGAAACGCCAGCCTGCAGAGATCTGCATCTCACTTGCAGGCTGCTCTGTAGGGCTGCGAGGTTTCTTCAGCTTAGAGGCTTTGTGCTCCAGCTCCTGTTCTTTGCTGGTGCAATCCATTCTACAACCACTGATTTCAACAGGCCAGCCTCAGTTTACCTGAAATAAGGTCATTACTTTTGACCTCAGCTGAATTCCCTGGTGTATCTTTTCCCCTGTGGTCTACCCAGGCCCCTGCTTTCCTTGCCTTGCCACCATCTCAGCCACAGGAGTAGTGCTGGGCCTTGGCTACTGGCTAATGTGTCATTGGGAAGGACAGAGACTACCATGCTCTCCCTCTTCCTCATGCTTCTTTTGGTACCCTTCATGGCTTAAGAGGCATGGCATCTTCTCTGTGCTTGCATGCTCTTTGCTCTCACAGCCTGTGTGACCACCTGCAGACGTTGCTCAGCCCCTCCAGGCTCCTGTGCTGTCCTTTAGGTTTCCTGGGGCTGGGATTCCCATGGCTTTTGGTGTAGGTGTGATCCTTGCAGCATTCAGCGTGCCAGTGGAGGACACTGCAGGCAGTCCTGCAGGGGATACTTGTTTGCTGCCTGAACCGTACTCCTCTGTGGAGGACCTGCCTCTCTACTGACCAGGAGGTGCTGGTTGATGTGCCACTATGTGGCCTGACGTGCCTGTGGTCTTGTGTGATGGAGACAGAGCAGTGTGTGAGGGGCTATTAACTTGGAACTTGGAGAGGAGCGTGGGCCACAAAGGCATTCTAGAGAATGTCTCTGCTGTGGGCCTGGTCCAAAGTAGGGTCTGCTGGGATCTGAGCCCACCTTTACGGAGGATGTTGCTGGGTGGTTGGCACTTCCTTGAGTGCAGAAAGGGCTTGAGATCCACAGCCGAGCCAGGTACTTTCATACCTGTCTCCATTTCACAGACTCTCCAGTAAGGCTCCACTGGTGTCTCCCCACAGGACAGCTCAGTCACCTCAGATGGTCTACCCATGGGCATAGGGAAAATTCCCCAGCTCACGTCTCTCCCAGTGGGTTGCTGAGCGCAAGACAAGCCTTCAAACACACCAAAGCAGGAGGAACAGTTGCCTAAGCTCTGGCCAAGTTCTCCCAAGGAGAAAAGACATTGCAAGTATTGCAACATCCCTTCAAGCTCTCTGTCCAATATTGATTGAAATCTCTTGGAATCTGGCCCGTGCTGCACTCCTAAACCTCTGGTTTCCTGTCCCTGCTATCATCTCTCTCCCACACAAGTGCCAGGGGAAGGTGGGAATTCCTCCTGAGTTTTCCCAAGCCCTTCCATGAGCAAGGCAAGGGGCCTCTAGATGGCAATGTTTCTGTTCAGGACACCAGCAGCTGCTTTTCAGGCAAGCTGTAATGTTCCCTTTCGTGCAGAGCTTTGGAGAAGCTCTGAGATTTACGCTGGGCTGAAGTGGACAGCTTAGTACCCTGCTGTCTCTTATCGCTTCCTCAGTGAAAGTAGCTTGGATTTTGTGACCTTAGGGGACCAGTGGTTTTAGCAGACTGGGTAGTAGTTTTCTGCCTGCCCTTCCCCTCCATGTGATGAAATTGGCTCGGGCTTGATCGCTCAGGCAACTAACTGCCTGTTGGTCGGGGAGGTACCAGGGTTTTTGGACGTGATGGGAGTCCCTTGCTGTGACTGGGAGCTGCTGGTAAAGGGCTAGATGTTGTTGGTACTTGGCTTGTTTCCCATGTGTGCTTGAGGATGCAGACGATGGAGTCTACTCCCTGCAGTGCAGTCAGTGTGTGTGGAAGGGCGCGTGTGTGGAAACAGGGCTGAAGAAGAGCTAGGAGGTTAGGGAAGGGAAATGTTACTGGTGAGAGGACTGAAATTTCTCCTGCACACTGAGAGCCATCACTTGCTACCTCCTCCCTACACCTAGCTCTGCTCGGTGCCTGAGTGATGGGGATGCTGGCCTCAATACTCTCTGTCTTTCCCAGGGCTTCTGCTGTGACGCTGGATGGAGACTGCTTCTCAGAGGCTGTGCCTGTGTTTATCATCTCTCCCACATGCCAATGCAACAGGTAGTTTCTTTGTTCATCCACATTAAGGGGGAAAGGATGAAGAGAGGCTTGGAGGCCTACCAGAAAGCTGCCGATCCTCACTGGCTGCACAGGCAGCCTCAGTTCAAGCAAAATTGGAGAATAAATGTTATGAAGAGGGTTTGAAGGAGCTGGGACTGTTTAGTTTGAGGAAGAGGAGGCTGCGGGGAGACCTCATCACTCTCTACAACTACTTGAAAGGACATTGTAGAGAGGTTGGTGCTGGTCTCTTCTCACAGGTAATTAGTGATAGAACGAGAGGGAGTGGCTTCAAGCTGCAACAGGGTAGGTTTAGGCTGGACATTAGGAAAAAATTCCTCACAGAAAGAGTGGTCAGACACTGGAATAGGCTGCCCAGGGAGGTGGTTGAGTCACCATCCCTGAATGTGCTTAAGAGTCATTTAGATGTGGTGTTGGGGGATATGGTGTAGGGGAGAACTTTGTAGAGTGGGGTTGATGGTTGGACTTGATGATCCCAAGGGTCTTTTCCAACCTGAATGATTCTATGATTCTATGAAAATGTTTCTTGCTTGCACTGCAGAGCCCTCCAAAAGCAGTCCGGGTGATGGGCTGCCTGAGCAGCCAGCTGCCGTGGGCCTTTGGCTTCTCTCTCTGAAGTCCTTGCATCTTCCAGGGAGACTGAGCTCACTTGGCTTCTCCTGACCGTGTTTTATCGTAGGCTCAACCCACCTGCGTCAAGAAGAGGAGAGGAAGACTTGGAGAGCCAGGGATGCTCTTCCTGCCTCTGGGCACTGTGAAATGCAGCTCACGTGGGCTGGGGTCCTGTAACTCTTCCCTCTTACCGTCCTCCTGGGAGCTGGCAAGAAAGCACAGCCCCTTGCAAAAGTCTGAAGAAGAGCCGAGCAGGGTGGACAGCAAGCACCATATTCAGCAAAGGTCTGAGCAAGAGATCAGGTGACCCATTTGTATATGTTGTGGCTCCTCGGAGCTTTATGAATCCGAGTATACCCTCATCTTGGGAGGACTAGGTCTGCTTTGTGGACCAGAAATGGAGACTAGAGCCAGATTTTTCTTAAACTTGTCTGGCATGGTGATAACACCTGACCTGGGATCTAGGGCCGCCTCCTCTTCAGCTTTTGGTGGTGGTTTGAGCTAACTCCTGCCACTTCCACCAAGGGAAGCACTGAGGTGTGTACAACAGTGTTTCCTACCCACCTAGCAAGAGTGGGAGTAGCCAGCCCTGCACCTGAAGCTTTGCCCTTGCTCTCCATCCCTTCTCTCTCCCCTCTGCCTACCTGGCCTGGCTCTCTCAGCCCTGGCCCCTCATCTGGGGCCGCTTATGCTCCTCTTTGTCAGTGCTTTGGAGGAGGCTGGAGCCACTCCTGGGCAGTGGAATGACGCTGGTGCCACAGAGCATGGAGGGAGTATGGGGTATCAGGGGCTGCAGGAGTAGCCGATCGTTGCCACAGCAGAGGAAGAATTCTCTTTCTCCCTGTGCTTTGTTTCCTGCTGCATAAAACAGAGACAGTGATCCTTTTCTTGCCTCCTTGAATTGATGCCAAAGGGGAGAGACTGGCTCCTCCTTCCTGTTTTTTCCCCTGGCATCCATAATAGTCTCTTTGGAGTTGGCATGCTCATGCCTGGGCTCTCCAGTCCACCCAGAGACCTTGAACCCTGGCTTTACAGGAGCACGGCAGCAGGGGTGAGCTGGCTGCCTCCCAGCCTCTCCATGCTTTCAAGGCCGTGCGAGAGCTCGCTCTCATCTCCAGCCCACGCAGGCGCTTTCTCTGCCAGTCCTGCACCTGCAGCCCTGGGAAGACGGCTATAGTCATGCTGCAGCGGGCATGGACAATTGATTATAAGCGGTCGTAGATTACCTGGAGCAATGCTATTAAATTTAATACAGTTCTCCACTGGCTCTTGGGGCACAGCCTTGGGTTGTGTAACTGACATCTTGTTGCAAAGCATTTTGGGGACATTGCTAGGGGCGTGAGGCAAAGAGATTCAGCTGCAAAGCGGGAGAAGAAGATGAGTTTCTGTTGAGATTTATTTCCTGCCCAATAATTGCCCAGAAAAGCTGTGTAAACCTTCTCTGTTTGTGGAACAAATACTGCAAGAGTTACTACTCTGACCTTTTTTTTTCTTTTCCACTGGACAATTGTCTGTGCCCTTGCTATTCAGAAGCCTTGATATGCTGCTGGCAGATTTATGCCATGTTGAAACCCACCTCTTATTGCCTCTGAGTTGATTGGAAGAATGGAAACTTGTTTGCTGAAAAATAAACCCGCTGCCGCACGCCCTGCATGCCAAGCTAGGGTTGAAGTTTAAAAGAACGATTTGGAGCACTGACCTCTTTTCCTTGTCATCTCCTTGTCTTCTGTCACCATGTCATCTGTGAAAGATGGGTGATCAGCTCCAGGCAGGATCACCGCTAGATTTAGGCAGGAGCGAGGTACCTTATGAGCAACCCACGCTGTGATGGAGCAAGGCCACTGCTCTTTGTGGGCTTGATGCCTCTCGAGGGAAGTGCTGTTCAGTGTACGAGTCCTGCCCTGGCTTAACAAAAGCTTGTGGCAAATCCCCATGTGAACACTCTCACAATGATTTTGCGGCTGCTGAATTTGGAAGTAAATCCACCTTCCTTGGCAGCAATAGTAAATCAGATGAGGCATGTCCAGCGAGGGTTTGGAGTCCATTGAAAATGCACTTAGTTTGTGTGTGGTTCAGGGCTTGCCCATGCTGAAGAGGAGCTCTCTGGAACAAACCTCTGAGTTGAAATCCTGTCCTGGGTGAGATCCCAGCAGTTTGTTAGTGCTTTTTGGGGTTTTAATCGCTCTGTGAACCTCTGATAGTGGTGCTAAGTGGCTCTTTCCTCTGTATCAACACAGAGCTGATAAGCCAACAGAGCTGTGTGGTAGCCAGACAGCCTGGAGAGGCTGTATGAGGAAGGCCACTTAGAGTCATTGATCCTCCCCTTGGATGCCGCACAAGAGCAGATGCCACTTGTAAAATAGTCCTCAGCTCCTCGTATGTGTTGGGTGGCTGTGCAGGCCCTATGTTTTCTGCACACCATCACTACGGGGACAGTTTGGAGCCTGCGTCCACCTCCACTCTGCCGGCTCACTTCCAGAAAGCAGCCCTGTCCAAGCAGAGATGGTTCTGCCTGTAGGTTTTATTCTTGGTAACGTAGGATCTGTGGTAGCTGGTAAATGTCAGCCTTCATTAGGAAATATATATCGTGGGTGTGTTTCTCCTCGCATCCAAACCTGTTGGAGGCTGCTGGTACTTCACCAAGTGTCTGAGTGGAGAATCAGGCCCATGTGTATGTATGTATGTATGTATGTATGCGTGCACTTCCTCCTGCAGGTGACAGGAGAGTGGAGGGTGTGGGTTTTAATCCGCGTGTGTGTGGGCAGCTCTGCTGATGCTGTTTGTCAGCTGGAATCCCAACACAGGGCTCTGCGGCATCAGCCGCGGCTTCCTTTTTGCCTTCTGTCACATTTGGACGGAGGGAGGGAAGATGTAGCTGAGTCTTGCAATAGTAGGTCAAAACACACTGCAGCACTAAAGATCAGAGCAAAAGCTTTCTTGTACAAACACATGGTTTTATTCATCCTGTTATTTTCTTTATCAAATGCTTACGTGCCTTTACAGAGCAGCTTTCAGCCCCAGGGAAAGCAAGCATCTTGTTGGAAGGGAAGCTGGACTATTGACTGGAGTGGGTCACAGTTATGGAAGATGGGCAATCTGGACTTTTATGCCTGGCTCTGCTCTGGGCCCTTGTACTCTGGATCTCTGTGAAGACCTTAAGAAATGGAGAGCAGGGACTGTCGCTGCATGTATATGCAGCACATAGCGTGGTGGCACACCCAGAGCATCCGTGGCACAACAAGAAATGCTAGTCATGACAATTGTGCTACAATCAAGGATTGTTATGCTACTGAAGTACAGCTGTTTCTGGGTGGGTAGCTGTCTGGTTAGGGTACAACCTGGTTAGGGTGCTGGAGCAAGCTCTGTTAGCCAGACAGAGCTCTGCCTGCGTTTCTTCAACGTCCAGACATGCAGACAGCTTATTTTTAAGGTCTCATTTGAAAGATGTCAGCTCCCCCTCCCTACTCTTCCCCAGGCAGCAAGAGCAGAAAACTAAATTTATCTGCATTGGGACAAAGAGAGCTGGAGTAAACAAGCCAGGAGCTGCTCCAGACCTGCTGGGTAGAACAACTGGCAGACAGCTGTCTGTCTGTCCATGTCTGAGATGCTCGGGTGCTGCTGATGCTGGGGTGACAGTGACAACTATACAGCGTTTTCCATTCCAGCCCCTGTGTTTCAGAATTTACTGGAAAGTTTGCCTTGTGGGCGTGAGGTTTTGTCTGACTCGGTCACTGGCTTGATTTATTTTTTTATACGTGAGGCAAAGCTGTCCCTCTGCTTTCTGGGAGAAAGGTGAGGAGCTACACTCCTTGACTTCCTTCCCAAGACCTTGTGAGGACCCCAGTGTGGAAATGGTGCCAGAAAAGAGGTTGAAGCGCAGCCTGCGAAGAGCCCTTGTTGCTCAGGGACTTTTGAGTATCCTGTAGGTAGTACACAGGAATGGGAACTGTGAAGGACTCAATATTTTCAATTTAAGCTTAGCTACCCACAGCTCCCTTTTTGGGGTTGTTATTGACTGATGCAGATTGGTGGAAGGGAACACAGGACAGATGTTTGAATGGGTGTGTGCTACACTGGCTGCTGTGTGTCTGGATTAAAGAGGAGATTCTTCAAAGTGAGTCCCTTCCTGGGGCTATCTGGGGGATGTGCTATGTCTGGGGGCATGAGCAGGTGGGGACAGGGTGGGATCTGTTGTTCCTTTTCACCTCCTTTTAAACTGGAGCATCCTTCTCTGTCAGACTGCTGCTAATGAGTAAGTTAAACAGCATCTCCTTACTGGAAACTCTTTTCAGTCCAATTAAGATCTTGCAACATGTCAGTTGTGACAATAAAAGTGAATTAAGTCTCATTTCTCCTTTTTTACGATGTTTATTAGAAGATGGGAATGCTCATTTAGAGGAGCTAATAGTGGTTATTTATTTGTCAGTGGTACCAAGAAGCCCCTGCTCAGGCTGGAGACCTGTTGTGGCAGATGCTGTGTGTGCCTGCAGAAGGAACGGGAGCCAGCCCCAGAGAACAGATTGACTACGCAGGAGCCCGGGTGAGGTAGGCAGACTCTCATGGCTGTTCAGCCCCAGCTCCAGGACTTGCTGCTGCTTGGAGATGTTCGGGAGCCATTGAAGCCAGTAGAGATCTATCTCCACCATACTGCTCAGCAAAGATTACTCTGAGTGGCAGAATCTCTCCTCTGACCACTTGTCCTTCTTGTTGCAATACCTCCTGTCTTCACCAGCTGGTCCCAGAACTGATGGGGAGCATGTGTTGGGGAAGCAGGTGGACAGGCACATTGCACAGCTGTATAGACCTCTCTTCCTGAGAAAGCCACGGTAGAAGTGAAAACTGAAAGTTTTAACTCTGGAGCATGGCTTGATGGGAAGGGTAAAGTAAGGCAAGAGGAGCATCTGACAGTCCTGTGGGTCCCTTCCGTTTCAGATGGCTCTATGCCTCACCCCCAGGCCTTTGTTTGCAGGCAGAGGAGAATGCTTAATTCATCTCCCCTCTCAAGCTGTTTTGATTCAGTGGCTTGGCCAAGACTTAAAGCAAGCTCTTCCAGGGGCTTGGGCTGCTAGTCAAGATGCTTTCCAGCACATCTAATGGGGCAAGAGAGTTATTATTTTATTGCCTTGAGGAACCCAGGCAGGAGGATGCAATAGAAAAGGCCTGTAGGAAAGTTCAGTGCACCAGCTTGTTTTCAAGGGGAGTTTGGTTTGTGCTTCTCAAAACCAGTTAACTCCATCCTTAACTGATATGCTTAAAGGATCCAGCAACCGGGAAAAGAAATCAAAGGATATGGAGGCACAGGGACTGAGAAGCAGCCAGGAAGGAGAAAGTTATGTACCAAATTGCTGATCTTCCCCTTCTGTCTGTCCTGCAGAGAGCTGAGTCCAGTCAACCCTCAATGCCTGTCCCTGTGAGGGAGACCCCACGCCATTGCTGGAGGAAGGGGTAAAGGTCTGGCCCCCTTGGCCCTGAGGTTTGACAGGGTGATGTGAGTAGGAATGTGCTGCAAACAGACTTTACTGAAGGTAGATTTAGGGGGAAGCGTTCACGACAGAAAGACAAATTGTCCTGTGTGTCACTGCAGACCCATGGCTGAGCTGTTGGCTGCTGGGCTCTGCCCCTATCCTGGGTTTTGGACTTTCAGCCTGGCCCTGCCTGCACTCCTGCAAGTCTGGTGGACTTGGCAGTGTTAGGTTAATGGTTGGACTTGATGATCTTAAAAGTCTTTTCCAACCTAAATGATTCTGTGATTCCTGCCTGGCTTCTGGGCTTCTTTGTCAGGACTTTTTGCTTTGCACTGTTGATGCTCATGAGTGTTATCCAGACTCAGGATCCATCCTTGGCTCTAGCCTCACGTAAATGTGGGCTTGGGTTGCCTGTGAAGGCCAACACATGGAGGACAGAAGCGGGGGGCCTTTGAAGATCATATTGGAGGTGAGAATGGGGAGAATTGGGGGAGGCGAGGCTGCAGCAAGTTGTGCTGGCTGGCTCCCCAACTTGCTCGGCAGGATCTCCAGGCTGGGGTGAGCAAGGAGCAGCCATACCACAGGCAGGGCTCCTGCTTACTGCCTTGTGAGTACAACATGCTGAAGCTCTGTTCTGTCCACCAGCCCACCTCACTGCGTTGCAGCGGGCTGAATCTCTGTCTGTATTGGAGAGGAAAGCATCCTTCTTGTTTCTGTCCCACAGCTGTTGATGTTTTGAAGTTAAGACAACATTTAAATGATTTAAAAAAAAAAAAAACACCCAGCCTTGGTTTATCAAGGGAGCTTCTAATGAGCAGAAAGGGAGGGGGAACAGACACAGGAAGGGCAGCAGAGACTAACAGCCTGGCAGAGCACTTGTCATCTTGACAACACAATAAGTTTCAAACTGGGCTCACTCTTGACGTTTGCCTGAAGGTATATTTAACTAGTGCAGGAGACGCTGGAGCAGAAGTGTGCACCTTTGAGCCCAAGGAAGCCTCAGTGGGGGTTAGCCAGGTTTTGGAAGGCGGGAGATGTGCTCCAAATGGAAAACGTGCCTCCTTCCCTCCCTCTCTGTCTGTGTGTAGCCAGACTGAAAGGCTGTGCTCGCAGCTTGGTGAGAGAGGATGCTAATGAAGCGTGAACTGGCTGCGCTCAGTGGTGGCTCCTGTGCTATCTGCCACCAGCCTGCCTGCCTGCCCACTTCTTCTTTTCATTCTTTCTGTATTTGCGTGTTGTGTTCAGTGAATGGAAATGTGGGATTCTCTTTGAAGCAAGAGGGATGGCGAACAAGCAGATAGAGTGGGAACTCAAATTCTCCTTTCCCTGGGGTAGGCTAAATTTTGGAAGAGGTAGAAGGCATCTGGGGGGGATTTGCAGTCTTTGGGACCTTGGGGCTGATTGGAGGAGACCCTGGGTTTTGCAGGTTGTGGGGTGCAAAGAAGGGGTATTTGAGTAGCTCCTAACTCTGCACAGAAATCCTTACTGGTTTGGTTTTTTTCTTTTCTTTCAGTCCCTGATCATAGGACCTGACTTGAGGTGCTCCAGGGCTGCTGCTGCTCTGTACATTGTCCTGAGCTCCCAATCCTTCTCACCCCAGAGCTTCCAAAATGCACCTCCCGCTTCCCTCAACCCCCCTGCAGCTCTCCTTGCTGGAGCAAGACCTCCTTCTCTATTAGCCCAGGTACCCCTGCCCTTCTCCCCAGCAGCACCTGGCTCTTACCTCCCTTTCTTCTCTCAACATTTCAGCACTTCAACAAGGCCCTCGCTCACTTTTTGTCACCATACCCTCTGCTGTGGGATTTTAGAAACCAAGATACAAACTGTGTTTCCAGAAATCCCAACGTGGTACCTACAGATCGCAGGCTTCTGTGTTGCGTCCTCATTATATGCATACAGGAGTGAAAAACATACTCTCCCCAAACTCGTCTGCTACCAAAATAGGCCAGGCAGCCACAGGAGAGCAGGACACTTTATGTCTGGTCCTGTGTCATGAGAAGTTTCTGTGGCAGAGCATAAGGCTGATGTGTTGACATTGCGTGCTGCTGAAAGTTAATGTGTTTGGGGTTTTTTTTAATAGTGAGTGACTTTTTGGCATTTCTGAGAAACGCACCCACCCCCAACTAGGAGGCAGAGCAAGCTGGGCACATGAGATGGGGTCATGCAATGAGCCAGAGTGTTTGCTGCCTTACAGGGGTCTGGATTGTCCTCCTGTTGCTTTCATCACGTCCCCGGGCATCTCGTGGCATGTCACCTGTGTGCAAAGAAACATCTGGAAGGGTGCAAATGCGAATCTGCCTTTGTATTGGCGTTGCAGAACAAAACCAGCTGCCTTCCAAAATCAGTTATAGCAGGAGGAGATTGAAATACAGTGTTAGAAACTGGAGTGGGGACCCTGTGCAGGAGTCTTGCCTGGGAAGGTGTCCCTGCGGCGGTATGGGGAATGGGCTAAAATCAGGGATGTTAGTCTATGCACATCTCTTGTGGCAGTATGGTTTTATCTTCCTTTGCAGATTGGCTTTAAGATATGGGAAAGCATTGACGTTCTTCCCACAGGAGCGATTTGCTGAGGTCCTTAGCTGGTACAAATCAATCAAGCTCTAACTCACAAAGCACCCTATAGGGACGCAACTTCGATAGGAACCTTCCCTCTGAAGTTTGATGTGATTTCCTTTTCTTCCAGCCACATATTTGCCTCTTTTCATCACAAAAATAAAAGCTGTGACAAAGACTGCTGTAGCCCAGGAGCTGGTCCCCACCTCCTTTGTCCCAGCCTTTGTGCCCTCCATCAGAAATCCATGAGTCATCACCTCTTGGCTCCACCAGCCTTGTAATTTTTTTTTTCTCCTCCTCATCCTCCCCCCCCCCCCCCCCCCCCCCCCCCCCCCCCCCCCCCCCCCCCCCCCCCCCCCCCCCCCCCCCCCCCCCCCCCGCCCCCAGCTGGGGTGAAGAAGCAAGAAAGCAAATAGGAATAAATACCTCCAGCCATAAAAGTGAAATAAATCAATACCTCTTCTCTGAAGCCAGAGATGCTTAATAGGCAAGGATCACTGCCAGATTGTAAAAAATGTGTTTAGTGTGCGGCTGGGGCAAGTTTAACCCTTGGACATAAACAGCTGAGCAGCTTCTCTCACCTCTGAATTAAATAACTTTAACTGCGGAGGGCTGTGATTAATAGAGGTGCCTCTGGTTGGGATGCATCAGGTACTTTGTGCCCGTGGATCATCTGGGCAATTGCGTGGAAGGGAAAAGTTGTTGCCAGGTCCCTTCTGCAGGCACAGCGATGCTTTTTTCCTGAGGGGACAGCTCTATTTGTGGGTAAGGTCACTCCTGGGCACTGGGCTGAGCTGGTGAGACTTCAGTTTCCATGCACAGGAATTAAGGACCTTTCCAGCTCTCCAGCCTGCCATTCTGTGGTGGGAATGCAAAGGAGTAAAGCTAGGGTGAGGCAACCTATATTGCCCATGCTGGGGAAGAGCAGATGGAAATTCATGCCCCAGATGCCTGGGGCTTTTTCAGCATGCAGGTGAGAGTACCTGAGTGTCACCATGCTGAGGGAATGAGAACTACCCTGGAGTAATAATCTGTTTCAGCTGGTTATGAGAAGTTTAGTTTGTTTGCTTTGCAGGGCCACTTCGAGGTTCTGCTCTGGAAAGGGTTTGGTTATCCTACACAGCTCTCTAGCATGTGTTTCCGATCTTCATGTGGCTGATGGAGCTCGAGGACGGAGTAAATTTCCTGTGCCTCAAAGCTGTGGTGGGCTGGGACTCCAGTCCCAGTCTCTAGGATTTTTAATTTTTTTTTTTGTTTGCCTTCTAGGAGAGCCTATGCCAGGATGTTCCTAACTTTCTGGTCAGTTTTCCCTAAGGAGTATGACACATCAGGATGATGAGATGCAGTCATGGTTGGAGTAAACGGCATTGTAGGAAGCCTCAGTGAGGTGTTCCTCATGGACCGGGGGAAGTGTTAGCACTGCAGTCAGCTAGTTTGGTGAGACCTCATCAGGAACGGTGGGGATGCTTTGGCTGCTCTTTCTGAACATCAGTGAAGTCAAACGGGAGCAGGTATGAAGAAGCCTACAGAGAAATCCAGGGACACAAAGATCCCGTGATACTTAGAGTTTGGCTTCACAAAAACAAGATTGAGAGGTGATGTGCTGCCTGGATATTGGGGCAGAAATAGTTGTTAGGAAGAAATATTTAGAATAAGCAGATGTTGGCACAAGGACAGCTAGTTATGTACTGGCCATGAACCCAGGAGGTTGGTGAGAAGCAGAAGGCTCCTGCATGTTAGGTGCTGGTCCCACTTTCAGCGATCATGGAGTGGGAAGCATCTGGTTTAAAGTGAAGCTGAGCAGGCGTAATTATTTGGTGTGATGCCAGCACTGCTCAGAGGCTGGATGCAGGGATGTGGGGTTTCTTACTTTTCTTATTTATGATGGTCCATGTGCCTTTTGTTGAGGCTGGGAGCTCAATGATAGACAAGATATTCCGAAGAGGATTAGGGTTGATTTATGGCAGTCTTCCTGCACCTCTATAAGCTATTTGTTTTCCTGGCACACGGACTCACACTCAGTTAAGTCCTGCCTGAATGTTTTCCTGAACTATGTCAGAAACCTTTTTCTGAGAAAAGCTGTGTGATGGAAGTTAACTTTGTATTTAGGAGCTGGTGGCATCTGGCACAGCTCTGATGAAGCTGGCTGCTTTCTGTGTGAAAGGAAGGCAGGCTGTACTGGGAAAGGTGATCCTGGAAACACTTGCATTTATTTTGATTTTTCTTCATGCGTAGAGGAAATTACGTCTCTTGCTAAAATACTTA
>KZ506567.1:115278-128845 GCA_002844005.1 Limosa lapponica baueri
TTTTATGATTCTATGATCTCCCAAATGATGGTCCCAAGAGGAGGCTGGATCTGGAAGGGGCTCATCATAGATGCTCCATCCCTTGCACCTATTGAAAAGTATTTGCACTAAGTGATGTCTTTGTTTCAAGATATAATAAAGCTGGGCAGCTTGCAAGCCGTGGGCTTGTGCTTGCCTTCTCCCTGGTGTTCATGTGCTTGGCAGTGTCTTTGCTTTTGCTGAAGGAGTGTGGATTTGTTTTTAACTCTTGCTGCTCTGTGAAAGTAGAGAGCAAGCAGAGAAAGAATAGGTTTGCATTTTGCAGGTAGGCAGGGCGTGGGCACCAAAACCTGCTCCTCTTCTTTAATCGTGGGTGCTGAAGGTGATCAGAGTTTTCTATATAGACCTTTATCTCTTGGCAGCTTAATTAACTGTGGTCCCAGAAAGCTCTTACAGAACAATTGATTTTATCCACTTCAGTATCGTTATCTCTGTCCTATCAGCACCCAGGCTGTTGCGCAGCCAGTTCTTGGATGGTGAAAGCTGGACATGGCTTCCTTTCCTGTGGGTATATCCATATATCCTATGGATATATGAATAAAACCCCTGTTGATAAAAAAACATAGGTTTGGGGATTAGAGATTTAGATTTAGAGAGAAAATAAAATCCTCCCTGTCTGTAGCTGTGTGGGGAACACGTGGCTGCAGCTGTAACAGCCTTAGAGTATGAATGGCACAGGGCAAGGAAAACATGATTAGCATTGTTTCATTGCTGCCTTGCCTCACTGTCTCTGCTCCACACCTGACCTGGGGACACACGTGAGAGCAATACAAGATGTTCAGCCCCTTGTCATCTTGTGTCTTTTCCTTGCCTCTGGCCTGAACCTAGGTCTTTTGGTTGCTAGCTCTTGCAATTTTACTGGTAGCCCTCCTGGTGATACATGTCATGTTGGACTCCTGTGTCGTGGGAGCATGTGACAGAGAGAATCACAGCCCTTATTTTAATAAAACCTAATTCCCCTGCCTCTATAAATATATATATATAAGAAGACACAGCTGAGCCCTCCGGTCTAGATATTAGAAGGTAGAGGAAAGATCTCTCCCCAGGGTGTGTGTGTGTATTTAAGCACTTTCCTTGTGTGGGGATGTGGACTCCTGGGGTCATTGGATTCACTGAGGCTGCTGCAGTGGGGATTGCTGGGGTGAACTGGGGTTTGAAGAGATTTGAAACTGGCTGTGAAAAGAAGTAAACGACCCGAGTCCTTCTCCAACTTCATACTAGGTTACTTTTTGCATCTTCTTTCCAAGAATAGAAGAAATTCATAATGGCAACTAGGGCCAGGGCAAACAGCTTAAAACTCGATGCAGGTCGTCCCCCTATCCCATCCCTCCAGCTTTCCCAGACCTTTGCTTGCTCCCCTTCCACCCACCCAGCACAGAGCCCACCATTATCTCAGCAGCTCATCACCTGACCAATTAAGCACATCCACTTCTGGTGCCTCTGTCTGTCCCCGTGCCCTTCCTACAGCATCTATGACCCTATGGGCATCATGGCAGACTCCTTTCTGGAGTTAAGGGCAGTTGGGTCAGCCTCTCCGGCATGTGGTGCTCTATAGCAGAGGGAACTACTTCTCATTTTATTAAAGAGTGATAAAATATGCCAGCACACATGGTGGTGCCTGATGAGTTGGTGTACATATGTACAGGTGTACAGATGAGTTGATGGTCCCTCAGCCCGCTTCCCTCCCAGAAGTGAGCTGAACCCTCCTCTCTGCCCCCACAGACCCTGGGACAATCAAAGTTGACTTTGTCCCATGTTTTACACTAGCTTAGGACCTTAGTGGGTCTTTCTGGACTGCTGGTGGTTAGGGGGATGATGGGGTTTTTTTTGTTTGAAACCCAGAAAGGGTCATTAAGTCAACCAGTTTGGCTTCCTGCATGGCTAAGTGAGAGAGGCCCAGAAATGTAATGGGCTGCTCTCATGGGCAACAGCTTATGCTTGATATTTATAGAAAAATGGTGCTTTGAAAAGACTCCATTTTTTGGTCTCTCCTGCTGTTCTCTAGCTAGGGCTGAGTCTTGCTGTTAATAAGGGAAATGCAGACATCTCTTCACAGTAAAGGCAAAAAATAAAACCCCTTTGCGTTCCTTCCCGTCTTGTCAGGAGCACCCTGCTGTTCCCCTCCGCTTTCTTCCCATCTCACAAAGGGGGAGTGGATTCTTTCTCTCGGTTGTTCTCACCAGAGGACTGGTTGCTGAGCGTCTCCATGCAGCCATACTGTATCCCTTCAGTTGGCTTTTAATGGCAAGCAGAAGGAAATGTGCAATGGTTTGGGAAAAGGTGAGTTTGGAAGACCTGGGGGCTAAGTCTCTGTTGTGCTTTGGAGTTACTTGGAAAAGTCACTTCTGTGGATCTGCTCTCTACCTGTATGCGTAGCCTCTGTCTGCATCAATATGGTCTGGTCGACTTCTTTAGTATTAAATGGTAGTCCTGTGTCACTTTTAACCATATTCCATCCACGGAGGAAAATATGCGGGTGTTGAAACAAGGGTCACTGAAGCTGAGCCTCAGACATTTGTGTTTCTCAGGTGCTTTCAGTAATATGACCCACGCTTTATGATACAGGCTGAAAATACTGCAAAAGGCTATTTTGAGCCCTGGTAGCTTTAATTGAGATCCAGGCTCCTACCAGCGCTTGCAAAATGAGCCTGACAGCCTGCACTGTGTTCTTCTAGTGAAAATGTGTTTCTTAAGCTTTTTGGCTGTGCTTTGGATAGACATTTGTGGTCCGAGGTGCGCATAACCTCTGCCACCAAAAAAATGTGAGCTCTGTCTCTGCAGGACTTATTGGATGTGTGTCGGAATTCTGCTTTCATTTTCTGCTCTGGAAAATCACTGGCCGTGCAAGAATCTCCAATGAGAAAATGCTTGGTTAAAAACTTGGAGGGGCACTCCATGGTGAACCTATGGGAGAATCCATTTCCCAAGTCTTCTCCAGTCTGCAGGGGCTATTAGGAGATTCATTTATTCTGCTTGAAGCCTGCAGGTTTATAAACAAGGGCTCTTTTTTTTTTTTTAGCTGAGTTGAAAGGAACAACTTCCATTTGATTTCCTTTGGGACTGGAGCTGGCTGTCTCTATTCCTTAGTTCAGGACTGTGGAAGTGGAGAGAAGAGGGCAGTGGGGAAAGCCAGCAGAGCGCCAAGAGGGTCTTGGTTTGTGCTGAACTAGGAAAACCTGTGCTTTGACAAGGATGGGTAGCAAATCTTGTGATTACGTGCCCAGTAAAACTTGTGCTGCTGCAGCAGCGGTTTCCTGCCAGAAGGTTTACCTCCGTTAGAGCTCTTGCTGCAGCATCCCTGGTGTAGGTGAGAGTATGAGGAAGGGGCCAAGGACATGATTCGGCTCATAGGCTTAGGCTGAACTGCTTGACTTTAGAAGGTGAAGGCAAGGGGCAGCTTTTCCTGGGCTGGTGCAACACTCAGAAGAACATTTCTAGGGCCTCTGAATGCCACTAGTATGTTGAAGGTGGCTTTGGGCTCATGACTGAGAGATGCTATGACAAGGAAACCGACAGTGTCTGAGAGTTTGCAGAGCTCATTGCAGGACTGAGATTGGAGAAAACAGGTAGGCTGGCTTCTCTTTCCAGTTTTCCTTTTTTCCTATGTTATACTCGTGAAGATTCAAATACTCCTGGGACCTCTTCAGGTCTGAGGGTTCTTGGTCTCTCTGTAGCTCATGGGGTCACTTTCACCTGCAGAATGGATTGAAAGGCTTTTCACTGGAGCTCCTCACTCTCCTGCACAGGGGTCGAAGGGTTGGGCTCCTTGACTTGTGAGACAGAATGACTGAAGGTGCTGCGAGAAAGCAGGAAATCAACTCTCTAAAGCTGTCCAGAAATCCTTGAATTCAGGTGCAAGCCTCATGTTTATAGGAACATAAAAGGAACCATGGAAACTAAATATGGGTCAGAGCACCTGCAAGTAGAAAAATAGGAGGGATTGCAGAGTTACTCTAATTTCTCTGCCTTCGGATTTGCTGTGGTGGTTTCAAACCCGCCTAGGATCCTAGGCTCTGAAGGAGTCTTTGGGATCCACATGAAGAAGGAATTTTACTGGGGAAGGCAGCAGGCAAAAGACCTCATCTAAATACCTGTTCCACAAGGGTTGCATGCTCCTCAGTCACACATGAGGTGCTGCTGGCTGTGGTGTTCCTGTTGAGTGCCAAGGGAGGTCAGGTACCTGGAAAGGAGTGAAGAGCTTTACATGTGTCGTTGACCTGGAACTTCAACTTTGCCTCCCTCTGCTCTCTTATCTAGAGGATTACCCCGTGCATTTCTGTGCATGCCCTCCTGGGCCCTTAGCAAGGATTCAGCTGCTCTGCAGTCCCCAGCTTCATCACAGGGAAACTTTTTCACCTAGTTGCTGCCAGCATGCTTTTGGCGACCCTGGGTGTCCCGTCAGCTGTTATAGGCCATTAAAGGATTTGTTTCTCAGTGTATGAAAAGGCTTAATTCAATTCTCATTCTCTTCTGGCATTCCTCGGAGGTGAGTGTGTCCCCTCCGCATGAATCCTCCAATGCCGCTAATTGACTTGAAAGTAGCTCGTGTCTCCTTGGAAATGTCACCCAGCCCTTTTCAAGTGCAATTCCAGGCAATCAGGATCAATATGTTTCTTTAGCTAAGGGTATTAGCACATGACTGACAGCCCTGCGGCATTAGCTTATTCATATGGACTTCCAGATGCTCATTTTTCTTCCCTGTCTCAGCTCTGGTCCCAGGAAGGGGAGACAGAGCTTGGAGTGGAGCCATCCCCTGGGCTGCAGTTGTTCACAGAGCACTGATGGGTACACTGCTGCCTCTCCCATGCCTGCCCCAAATCTATAGGGTGCTCTCGTCCCCTGTCTCCTGGGTGAAATCAAACTGCATCTCCCCCTCCACTTGTTCATCACGTCATGGCCTCAAGAAGTTTCAGAAAGGCAGGGGCTGAATTTTTCTGCCCATGTTAATCAGCGTGGTGCTTCGTTTGATGTAAGAAAAAGTGTCAGCATATTTTTACAGTACCTTTGCACAGAGAATATTGTCAGTGTAATTATCTCTCCTCAAATCCCTACGCCCTCAAGCTCCTGGGGAGGCTGTGGTCCACAGTGGAGGACTTCCCTTGCTTGCCTCATCATGTGGTGATGCTGGGATGGTCCTGGTGCTGTCCTGAGCCAACATTTGGGGTATTGATTACCATCTTTCCCTCCTGCTTTCTTGCCTAAGGAATGTTGGTGAATTTGTCTTCTCAGCAGCCCTGTGTGGAAGGGGAGTGCTGCTCTTTCTGCTTAGAGGTAGGGGGGTGAAAGCACTGGGAAATGAATTTAGAGGAGCTTACAAAAGTACTTGAGGCATTGCTTCTGTGATTCAATTTGATCTGGGCCCAGGTGCCCTCTGCTTTTCTTGCCTCCCCTCTCTAATAAGGCTGCCACGGCTGATGCACCCACACTGCTCCTCTGGAGAGATCTCACATCCCTTCTGCACCCCAACTGTGCCTCTTTCCTTAGGAAGCAGAGGTCACCGATTCAGGGGACTTAGGAGCAACCATTCAGAAGCAGATGAAAGAATATTTCAGCTTTTCAAAGGAGGAAACTGAGGTGCCGAGAGACCAAGAACTGTGTCCTAAGCGAGACGATGTTTCTCAGACAGAATTCTTCTGGGTGCCCGTCACCCTGCCTTGCAGCTGGTGGTGCTCCCGGCACTTGAGAAAAGCTGCTCCCTGGCATCAGTACACGTTAGAGCCGTAAGGAAAAAACCTGAAGTTAGTTCCCAAGCGTCAAACATTAACATACAGAGAAATGAAGTGTGCTGCACTGTGGTACTGGGAAAACTTTGAGGGCTTCTCTGCCGTGCTGTGAATTTGAGTGTCTCCCTTGCAGGGCTGGTGAAGGCATGTCATCCGCTGCCGTCTGGGGTTTGTAACTGCTACAGAGGCAGAGGTGGGGAATCCGTGTCAGGGAGCTGCTGAGAGCGTGTTCCTGAAATGCACATAAAGAGATAAACACGAAATCCTGGAAATTTTAATCTGTGAGGCTGCCCAGATACCTGCGGGTGCCTCTAACTGAATTTTGTGTCCTGAAATTAGTCAGGAAGGAGTTAACACGTGTGTCCTATAAGACAGCCAGAACAAGTGCATCCGAAACTCTGGCAATCAGAGGCAAGCAACAATTATTAACGCCTCGGCATTTAATGTGGCAGATCGCTTACGCCCCCAGTTATATTGTTGTTCAATTCCAGAGCACTCGGAGTTGTCAGTCAGCAGATCCATAGATCATGGCGACCTTAGCATCATGTCAAGGGGCTTCACTCCATCAGGGATAATGAACATCTCCCACCGGTTTCTTCCCATCATTCATTTGAGATCCAGAAGTTCATCATGCAAATGACAAACAATGTTAATTTTCCGCAAATAATTCCTCCAGATGTCCACGGGATTCCAGCACTCCTTGCCCAGAACAGTAAAATATGTTTGTCTTCCTCCCTATAATTCATCACCAGGCCCACAAATCTCCTCAAACTCTCTTTAAACAAAGCGGGAGACAGAGGATAATAGTTCACTGCAGACGTGTCTTGCAGTCTCTCTGTGATGCAGGCGGAGAAAGGAGTGGTGGAAGATGTCAAGAAGTTTGTTCTCAGGTGAGCTGACTTGGACTGCACTTAGTCTTGCAAATTACAGTGAATGTGATGGTCTGAGCCAAGCCTCACACAAATGCAAGTCAATGTGGGAGGAGAAACCCACGGGGAACATTTCTGGGCTTAAAATGTAGGTCTGGCATGCAGGAATGGCTGGATCTGGAGTGAAACCTGCTGCAAACTTTGTCTGCGTCACTAGGGGACTCTCCATCGGTTAGGCTTTATCATGGATCTGTATCAAGCTGTCTTTTCCGATGAGTACCGAGGCAAATGGGTAGAGTTTGGTTTCTCCAAGCATCTCTCAGATCCCTCAGCTCCAGATCCAGCCAAAAACAAAAATGAAAAACTCAAATCCAGGGAGGTTTGGGCCATGGAGCACAAGAAGTTTTGGCTTGGACAAATTTGAATATCTGATGCAGGAGTTAGCTCCAGCCAACGTATCTGGAATAGGGCAGGCCCGTGATGAGGCAGCCAACAAAATGGCTGTATTTTTTACTCATACGAGAGGTCAGAAGGCAGCCAGGACAAAAAACCAAGGAGGATGGTGTGAATCTTGGGCTCCTGCCCATTTTCCAAGGAAAGTAAAGTTCAGGAGAGTTTGGAGGCACCCAGGTTTGCCTCAGGCTTGAAGAGTTTTTGTACTCGTGGTTTATTTGGTTTGATATATAAAAATATATATTTAATTTGATTTGATATGTATAAATATATGTATTGTTTTATTTGGTTGGACATGAACAAAAATAGGATAGGACGTTGACGGGATAGGATGTTGATAGGAAGAGGGGTAATGGCTTCAAACTGGAAGAGGATAGATTTGATTGGATATCAGGAAGAAATTCTTCACTATGAGGGTGGTGAGACACTGGAACAGGTTGTCCGGAGAAGCTGTGGATGCCTCATCCCTGGAAGTATTAAAGGCCAGGTTGGATGGGGCTTTGAGCAACCTGGTCTAGTGGGAGGTGTCCCTGCCCATGGCAGGGTGGTTGGAACTAGATGGTCTTTAAGGTCCATTCCAACCTAAACGATTCTGTGATAAAAACACGGACATCCCAAAACTCTTTCTCCTCTGGCTGCTGAGAGCACCCAACTGCATGCTTCTGCCTTTTGTTGGCAACCATGAAGTGCTTGAGTCAGTTTGGCGACTCAGTCCCGAGTGACAGCATGGAAATGGCCTGACCTGGAGACAGAACTGTCTCAGCACGGGTGAACGACGGAGCCACCAACTAAGAGCAAGGATTGCATGTGCTGGAGGAGAGAGCACCTGAGACTCCATGGGAGGTCCTGTGAGGGCACGAGGCCCCTCTTGCCAATAGCACAGCTGAGCAGTGTGTGAGTCACTCAACAGAGTACAGCTTTGAATGCTCTTGGAGCATCCTCTTGACTTCAGCAGGCCTTTGCTTTGAGAGGTGGGTATTGCGGCTCTGCTCTTCTTGATCTGTTTGCCAGCAGGCCCAGCTTTGCTGTGGCTTTTTCCTCTCCATTCCCTCCCCCCTGCTCCAGCCAGTCCTCAAAGCACGCACCCGCTCCCTCCCCTGCTGGCCTTTTCACATTGGAAGGGTTTTTAAAGGTCCCTCTAAGCAGCAGCTGCTGTGTGGCTTTTTGTTTTGTTGGCGTTTTTTATGATGAGCTGGAAATTAATTTCTTTTTCACTGGTGTTGGACTATCCGTTCCCCATGTCACAGTGCAGAATGAGCTCGTAACTCTCTTGACTGCCTTGTGGCTGAGTTATAGGGTCTTCTGTAGCTCAGCCCAAAAGGTTTAATTTAACTGTGGATGTTTTGAAGAAAGCAGTGGAGGTCACACAACCGTGTAGTGCTTTTGCTGTCCCTACATTTGGAAAGTTTTTCGTAATGTTTGACTGAAAGGTTCCTTTTTTAAAATTAAGTTTAGGATTTCTTTTCCTTTCCACAGGTGGGAAAAGGTGTTGTTTTTTTC
Organism: Limosa lapponica baueri; assembly: GCA_002844005.1. Taxonomy (NCBI): domain Eukaryota; kingdom Metazoa; phylum Chordata; class Aves; order Charadriiformes; family Scolopacidae; genus Limosa; species Limosa lapponica. The sequence goes on from KZ506567.1 coordinate 123,863, forward strand.
TTTTTTTCCTGTTTCCTTTTTGCTTGTCTGAAGACTTGTAACCATGTCTCCATCTTCTCCAGAACGAACATCACAAATCCTTTCCGTCTCTCCTTGCCAGCCATCTCCTATAGATTTCCAGCCACTGTAGTCTGTCTCCTTTGGACTGTCTCCAAGTGTTCATACCGTCTTGGAGATCAGCATCCCAAACTGGACAACATGTTCCAGCTGAGATCTTAACAGTGCAGAAGGCACGTGAGGATAATTTGGACTGCTTATGCATGGCATCTTTCTCTGCTTTGATCCTGGTTGCCCTTGGCATGCTCTTGAACCTGTTTTGGGGCAAGTGGGGTGAAGTGTTTCAGTTACCGTCTAGGCCACCTGTTGTTGTCTCCTTGTCACTATACGCAGACACTAATAAGACCATCTGTTGTAGGAACCTGTGTCTCAAATCAGGGATGCTTGGGTGAGCTAATATGAAAGGACAAAAGATGTCGTCTGCTTGCAGGAAGTGAAGCTTGTTAACCCCCCTGCAGATGCTCTCCATAAAGGCTCCTTCATGAGACTATTTATGGGGTGGTGTAATATGTGTGCAATGCCTATTAATATGCAACCTGTGTTGAGTCCCACCTTAGCTGATTTGCCGTAGCTCTCCCAAGTGTCTTCTTGCAGCAGAATCGATGCCATGTGGGTTGCTTGTCTGGCAAGTCTAGAGACTGGAGGAGCCACTGGTGACTTGAATTTAACCCCCCTGCAGGGTTTGGGGTCAGTATCTGGGCATGACACTGGGGCTTCTTTGCCTGTTTAGTATTCCTTCCATATGGGAAGAAATTGGTGAGGTTGTGTCCAGTGGAACACTCTTCTACTCGTAAGAGCTGTGGAGGAGCTACGTGGAAAGAAACTCACTTGCTTTTTCCTCATCCCTAATTCTTTGCCTTTTTGTAATTTCTCCTTACAACCATCACCTGACTGTTTTTTATGCCCAACCCCTCTTTGGTCTCCTTAATGAGTAATAACATCTTAATGACACTGTCCCGTGGCTTTGCCCCTGCAGAGCAGCATCTAATCCTGTAGTATTAGCTCAGTTGAATGGTTTTACTGGACTTGTGTGAAGGACTTGATACGGATCCGAGTGCAGTTCAGGGGCTGGGCTATGTCTTGGGCTCTTGCCAAGGGGGTGATTATATTTCTTCCAGCTTTGATACACCTTGACTTTGGGGTGTGGAGACCAAAACCAAGACATGGAGTTGTGGAGCAGGATGGCAATAACAGTCATTAGCAGGAGAGGATTTGATCCCAGCCTGCCTGCTCGTTAGCTTGTTAGCTAAGGCAGCTGGAGGTAGAAGGGAGGGCAGGTCCAGCCAATGGCTGGAAAAGGTGAGTAGGAAACCTTGATCTCCTGAGGGATGGAGGAATTGAGGTCCTCAAGTTGTTCTCCTCCTCCTGTTCAGGACTAGGCCTAAACTAGAGTGTGGTTCTGACAAACCCTGAAGGCCTTATGACCTCCTAGCAGTAAGAATGGAGATGCAGATTTACTGCGATACACTGGTGTATCTCCTCAGGTTATGCTTGTGTAGGTACAAGACATGCTGCCTTCGATTCAGCCTCTGTCTCAGTGGAAATGACCAAATGACTGTAAAATCCCTGTTGTTTTTTTTTTTTCTGGAGAGTTTACCCCCAAATGTGGAAGTAAATCAGTGCAACTAGCTTGTCTTGCCTTTACCGGAGTCTTGCAGGCAATCATCTATTTCTGGCTTCACTTGGATGCTGTTTGCAGTCCAAATACTGACAAGTTCTGTGGGACAGCCCCCATCTCCACCTCAAACTTGTCTCCTGGAGCCAGGCGATTAGATGAGACTCTCTTTCATCTAAGTGCTTTTTTTTATCTTTCTGATCTGTGGAGGAAAGACGGCAGATGTCATCTTTAAAGGTAAGGAAAATGGAGCCAACATTTTGTATTCCAGAAATCTCATTATTTTCCAACGAATATGCTGATTTTGGATGCTGGGGTTTGGCAGTGACACAAGGGTCATTGCTGAACAAAGCAGAAATAGGTTCATCCTGTAGAAGCTTGCATGGGTAAAATAAGTATTTTCTATACGGGTGGAAAACGTGAATTCTCTGGGTCATGTCAAGGAGTGAGGCATTGTGGGTAATTTCCCTTTGGCTCCAACTTGATGGTAGCTCTCGCAAGAGGAAAAAGTGTGTTTCAAGAAGTTACTTGATACTGATCTGTCCAGAGTAGTTTTCCCAGGCTGGATTTGGGGAGGGATTATCTCAGATTTTCATTTAGTTCTGAAATCCTGGGTATTGGTTTTATAAACTAAAACCCCTTCGCAGCAGGTTGCTTGTTCTTGTCTTGTTGTTTTAGCTTGATGCATAGGAAGGAATTTAAATTTTCTGAAAGGATGGGGCCGGAGCCTCGCCAGGGTAAATCAGCATCGTTCAAATATTTAAAGGCAGATGCATCAATACTGGCAGCTGAGGATCTGGCTTACTTTGATTAAAATCTGATCAAGATTACTCAGCCTTACCAAGGGACTTGGATTACCAGTCTATAAAAAGAAGAGTAGGAGAGGAGAGGACATTAAATACAAAAATAATCCAATGAAGGACGTGAAGCTAAACTCATTGCAAATTGAACAGTAATGAAAACATCCTCCTTAAGCAGGAGGAGGGCAGCAGGGCTTGCAGGTAAACACCAGGCTTGGAGCTAGGTCTGAGGCAGAAATGTTGCTCTTGGGTTTTTTGTGGCCATGGCCCAGTCTTTTAAAGGCAATTTTTTTTCAAAGGAGAGCCTTGCTCATTAGAAAATCCCCAAGGGAGTGCTGCAGGAGGAGGTGTGGGTGACAAATCCTTTGGAAAATCGTTGCCTCTGCTTCCTCAGGAGACCTGGGTTGGTGCCAAATCTCACTCGCAAAGAGGTGATTGAAGCTGAAGAACAGAAAATCAACTCTGTTACAGATTTCAAAATGTGAAATGTGCTTTTGTCTTTAGGGTTTCTTACAATGGTTAAACTTCCCCTCTCCCTTTCCATTGCAGCATTTTTTTCTTCCCCTGGTTTTTCATTCTTTTTAAAATATAAAATGTATTTAGGGAATATTATTATGCTATGTGATTAGGCTTGATGGACAGTGACTGATAGGGATGCTGCACCAAGCCCTTTGCTTGCTGGGCGGTCAGCAGAGGTGGCCTTTCTCATGCGTCTGTCAAACCACTCAGCACGTGTCTAGCTTTCCCAAGATTTCTTATGCATGTGGTTCTTAAACTCAATAAAATCTGGTCTTGTATCCAAGACAGGCAACAGTGAACAAGATGCACAGTGAGCTAGCTGTCTAGGTGTCTAGGAGTCTGTCTGGGGTGACTAGAAGATACTTTGACTGCATCAGAGGACGCTGGCAGCCTGGAGCATGGGGCTGAGAGGCCTTAAAAATACTGGTGACTTAAGCTGATGCATCTAAGCTTGTTGGAGGAAAAGTGAGGGGGTCATTGTGGGTCATCCTGGACCATCCATATACATGGATGGTCAGCGGTATCGCCTGAATGCCCCAGCAGCTATGCCAGTCTGTCCAGTTTTCTTTAATTGGAATTAGGGTCAGATGAGGATAAGATTGTGTTTTATTAAGTATTTGTTAGCAAGTGCTTTCCCTTCCCCTGCCCCCCTCGATACTCTTAATTTTCCTTGCAGTAACACGTGCGTTGTTCAGCTTCTGTTGCTCCATGTGTCATGCTCTGTTAGTCCATCTTGCTTGGAGCCACAGAGCGCAGGGAGCGCTGCCAAGGCTTTTTCTGGGAATTTGCTCTGGTCCTACTACTTCTCTGGGAGTGCTCAAGTGATGTGTTTTGTTTACAGGGGGAATAAAATGCACAAATGTCAGCTTCTGAATGGACTATCGGAGACCCAAGGCAAGGACCAACTGCCTCTTTGTGTGTGGGTGCCTACATGCACATAGCCACAGTAAGTTTTGGGTGATGACTTTGAGAGAGAAAAGTTGCTAAGCATTAAATGTGACCTCCTTGCCCTATTTTAAAAGACATGAGACTTTGCTTAAGGCAGCCTTAGGATAAAGGTTCTTCCCCCTGCCAATCCTTTCCCAGGCGCAAAACCAGGGGCTCCAAGTGGCTGTGATACCCTGAGGGAGGGCAATCCTCTCTGTCTGCGATGCAATTGTGTTTTCATTTGGGTTGGGTGTGAAATGGCGTTAAAAAACACTGTTAATTGAAATGCATCGGTGAACACATTTTTTAAAACACCTTCTTTCTTGTTGGAGACATGATTATACTTACCCAGACTAAACCGCTGCAGGGAAGGTAGAGGCGCGGTGCGCTCTGCGGCAGCCTGGGCCGCTCATTTGTTAGCACAGGGTTGGATTTCTGATGACTCAGAAGGGAGCTCGGCTGCCCCTCAGCTATTTGCAGATCCAAAGATCAGTGCTACTGTGGTTATGAACCAGGAGTCCGAGTATTGCATTGAGCAGAGCTGGGACCAAAAGCCATCTCAGTCTCCAAGTGTGTATAAAAGCAAGCAGCTGAGGGTTCCCAAGTGCCAGGTTTGCACAGGGCACTCGCAGGCAAGTCCCAGAAAAATAATAAGGTGGATGCTAGGTATGGGATTCTTGCTGCTTGCCTCAGTTTCTTTCAGGCCATGGGAGAGTGCAGGGGGAATTAAAAGTTTCAAGCCTTTCTTTGAACCATCTGAAGCAGATTAGAAATGAGAGGTGAACTTGTGCAAAATCAGGGGCTTTACAACTGCAGTGATGTTGAGTATCTGGTGATGCTGGTGATGCTGAGTATCTTATACTTTCTGATTTATAATTCCTTCCTGATCTCGAGTCTTCTATCAAATACCTTCGTATGCAAAGCCTGAGGAATATTTGATGGGAAAGCCCATTTTCTTGTGGGACACGCCTGCAAGCCTTCTCTACTAGGTAACAGGAACTACAGAGCTCTTGGCCACCAGAGTAGGCCAGAATTACTCAGGCACAGGACTGGTAAGCAGTGGTC
>KZ506567.1:167114-181383 GCA_002844005.1 Limosa lapponica baueri
GCCAGGACCTGTGTGTAGTCCCCAGTTAGCATTGCAGCGGCACTTCATGTCTTGATCCATCCGTGCCAAGGATGTTCTCCGAGCGTTCTCCACCCTTTCTGTACAGACAGAGTGACTTTGGGTGGTAAACGACTTGGCAGCGCTTCTCCGCAGCATCGAAGACCAGGAGCATCCCACCCTGGAGCTGGCACACCTACCACAGGGGTCACCAGGGTGGCTGGGCTGCGGGTGTCTGAGCCATGATGCCCTGTCCCAACAAAAGAGGGGGCTCGCTCTGTCCCTGGGCAGCACGTCTCCGATCTGGAGATGATGACACGCAGCAGAGCCGTCCCAGTCCTGGCTGGCAGAAAGCAGCACTGAAAACTCTTGCTGAGATGTCCTCCTGGCTTAGTGTGGTCGTGGGACCCCCTGCATCCCCATTTGCAGACTCAGCCAGCATCGCTTTCGCTTGCAGCTTTGGCTGCTGCTTGTGATGACTTACAGCCTTTTTCAAGCTGGCTTTTATTTTTAATTACATTTTGCTTCTGAAGATGGGCTGCTTTGGTGGTTTGGGTTTTTTTCTCTGCTTTTTTTTTTTTTTCTTTTCCCTTCTAAAGGCTGACAGAGTTTAGGCTCCTTGAGAAATTGCTTCAGCTTGTAGGAAGGTGCAGAGCCTTTTCCCTGGGTAGCAAAGTGTTGATTTCCTACCACAGGGCTGAGTGATGGTGATTCCCTTATTAAACTGCACTTAGAGGCAACGACTGTCAGGCAGGGATGGAGAGCTTCTCCGATAAGTTGGAGCTATTCATTATTAAATTATCTTCATTCACTTGAACATCTCATTTTCATTGAATTAGATGAAAAGTGCTCAAAGGCAGCTGCTGCGGCTGCTTGGAGGCTGCCAGGAGCAGCATGCAAATGTCACTGCTGGCCTTTCCTCCCGCACCGGCCGCATCTGACCCTTTCCATGGGATGGACGGACCTCGCAGCTGGTGTAAATCTGCTGGAGGTATCTGGGGACTTGCACCAGCTGATGGCCCGACCTTGGAGATCTGGAATCACCAGCTCGGAGAGCTAGAGCTAGCAGGGATTGACTCCAGCGGGGAAGAAGGTAGCGTGGCCCTGGGACTGATCTCTGCCAGCTTGGGAGGGGTGACCAAGGTGAGTGCCCCCGGTAACTGGGGGCTGGCGTGACCGCTTGGGGGGGACCTGCCTCGGTATTTCAAAGGCTGTGTGTCCTGCTGGGGGGCTGCAGCTGGGCTTGGCTGAGTTACACTTTAAACTTGGCTTAAAGGACCCTGCAAGGGCGTATGAGCTCACCTGGGGTGACTGGGGAGCTGTGCTGGTGGTGCAGGCAAGAAACGAAGGTAGAACTCTTACGGTGTGTGAGTGTGTGTGTTCATCACCTCAGTCACAGCAAAATGGATGGAGGAGCTGCCCCAGGGCTGAGCAGGTCTCACTGCTGTCTAGAGGGGCTGCCTCTTGGTGTTGGGTTGTCTGTTGTCTTACCAACAGCAACAATCCTGTCCTTTGTCTGCCACTCCTCCTGCCATTGCCCCTTCCCCACCTTCACTCCTCTTCATCACTCCATTTCTTGGGCAGCAGGTACTGGGCAATCGCAAGCCGGGCGTAAGGGCATGGCTCTCACTTAAACATGGGGCCAGACAGACTCTGGACGCTCTTGAGAAACGCTGGTGGTGGCACCAGCTCCTTGCCTGCCTAACCCTGCAGATGGCTTTACCCCTGGCTCCTGCGGCCCCCTCCTGGCACGGGCAGCAGTGTGTTCCCCCTCAGGGCAGCCACTGGCCACATCAGCCCCAGCTTTAGCTTTAGCCCTCAGTTGCAGATGAGCTGTTGGATATTTTTGTGGGAGGATGCCATCTGGCTGCCTGATCTCTCCACTTTCACCTTGGCATGAGTAGCTGGCACCCAGCCTGATGGCTCAGCACCGAGCCAGGGGGCTGCTGTCTGGGCTTGCCAGCCTGCAGCTCTTCAAGGGGTTTTGTGGAGCCTGGGCTGGTTTAAAGCTGCCCTCTAGGAACGGGAGGCTTTTGTCTCGAGGCAAAAGACGTTGGACACAGCGCCGCTGTGCCCAGACATCACTGATCTCTGTCCCAGTCGTATGTAAAGCTGCATCTTTCCCTAGGAGAGCTCGGAAGTAGGACACCTGGCTGCTGCTCAGTCCCAAACGTTTCAGGAGCAGGCAGCATCCCTTTCGCCTATGACAGCCTACAACCTCACCGGCCGGTGAAAATCCCTTTGCTTTGCTGCCCTGAGCACCGTGAAGCTCGTCGCACCTCCTACCCACCGCTTCCATCTTGTTCCTGGCGAGGAACCGCCGGCCCCTTGGGCCAGCTCCTCAGCAACTGTTGCTTTTCCTCGCCAATAAATCTCACCCACAGAAGCTGCTTTGATCAATGCACTTGAATTTCAGCCTTCAGCCTTGATCGAGGCAGGGGGAGGGACGAGAGCGTGTACTCACAGGCTCTTCGGGGACAGTCTAGAAAACGGAGATCATTCTCAAAGAAAAACCTGCTTCAAAGTAAGAGGCGGTGCTGTCAGAATAAGAGTGAATCAGGTGGGTAGAAGAGGAGGAAGAGGAGGAGGAGGAAGGCTGCTGGGTTCCCAGGGCCCCACCTGGGCTGGGCCAGGTGTGGGTCCAGTGGGGAAAGTGATGGTGGCATTGCTGTGGGGGTGGACCTGCTGCTGGATGAGGGCAGGAAACCACAGCTTGGAAGGTAATGTGGGAAGGGGGAAACCTTCACCTCCCTCTATGTTTAATTCTGCTGCAAACCTGATTTTCTCTACGCATTAGCTTTTTTGGCCTTTTTTGACCTTCCCCAGCCCTGGGACCTGAGATAAGAAAGTTTTCTGAGCTGAGAAGGGGCTGTATTTGCTGCTTGAGTCACAGGTGATGGACCTGAGGATGGCTGTGGAACAAGAGCAGAGAAGGAAACAGCGTCCCCACCTTACCAGCTGTGGTCTGACCGTTGCAGCCGTAAGCACTTTGCGTTGGAAGGAGGGATGCATAGACACTGCTCCAGGTTTGATCAGATCAGAGCTTCTGGTTAATGGTAGTTAATGGCCAGGAGGAGACCCCCAGGGGCTCGCCAGCTTTGTTTCCCCCACTGGTGCACACAGGAATACTGCGTCAGCAGCTCTGGTGGGCTCGGGCCCTTCCTCTGTGGGTTGCTTTACCCAGAAGGGAGCAAAGGACTGAGCAGAGATGCAGAACCTGGAGGTTCTCACGAGCAGGGGAAAGCTCTGGCCAGAAATTGCCCTCCAGCAGTGACCTTCCCTGCTCCGGCAATCCTCCTCCTCTCTTCCTGCTCCCGCTCCCTCTTCTCCCGCTGTCGCCTTCCTCAGGTGCGCACACACGCATGCACTCTCCCCTTTCGTGTCGGCTACAGATGGCAGGCAGAAAAACCAGCCAGCCAGATGTGTTTTTCATAGCTCCCAAGCCAGGCATAACTAAACATTTACATTTATTACCAATTAGAGGGGAAACAGACTGTAGTTTTATGTACTGTATGTGTCTGGATATATTTTGGTTTGTGACCTTACTTACACCCCCTCCTCCACCCCCCAGTAACTTAAATCTCTCTTGGTTAGGAGCAACCCCCTGGAAAGCAACTGCAGCACCGGATCCCATCCCAGCATCCCGTCTCCCTGCAGTTAGGAGATGATGTGGATGCTGTAGCAGCACCTGACACTCATTGGGCACTGGCCGCTTTGCAAGCGGCTGCAGAAAGCCTGTGCAGGGCTTTGCTCCGGGAGGATGCTGAGCATCCCTAGGGACACCCACCTGTCACGTTCCCCGGGGCAGGGATTGCCGTGGTGCCTGGCCCCCGGCAGGAGCCACGTCCATTAACCCCATGTACGCGTTTGCACACAGCACGGCTGTCAATTTATGGCTTGCGAGCGCCCAAAGCCCGCGGCTCCGGAGCCAGCATCACATCAGCTTTTTAACGATGCTCGAGCCAGCAGCAAAATGCAAACAAATCCATAAGCAGACTTTGGGCCTCCCTGAAAGCAGGAGAAGGGGGTGGAATAAAAAGTGCGTGGTGGAGGTGACGCCCCGTGCTCGGTCACTAAGGGACTGATGTCCTAATGAAGACCGGATCCTGTCTAGCAATGGCCCGGCGGCCACCACAGTACTGTGCCATTGCACTGCTGCTTGCTCATCTCTGCGAGGCCAGCAGCTTTAACCAGCGCTGGTTTGAGTTGCAGGACATCAGGACAAAGTCTGCATGTGACCCACTAGCCTCGGGCAGACTGACAGACGCTTGGTCGTGTGGGCATGAGGGCTTACTGGCTTTGCTATACTGGGACATTAGCTCTCAATCCTGCCTAGGGGCAATGGTTAAACTGCAACCAAAAAATCTCACTCCCCTTCTTCAGGCCACCATCTCTCTGGCAAGAGAGGAAGGGAGAAATGTGTGGTGAGGCCGGGGCACGTTGGAGGAGATCATTCTTTAAATGAGGTTGTCCCACATCCACCCTGCCACTGGGAACATGCCCACCCAACATCACCCCTGCAGCAGCCCAGCTGGGATGCAGGATGCCGCAGCCACTGACCCCCCTGCTCATACCTCCCCCCTCCTCCCCCCAGCTCCCTGCAGGTGCCGCAACCATTGATTCAAGCTGCGACATCCTGATTCCTTCCTCGCTCCTGCGTTTTTCCCCAGAGGGTGCACCGAACCCTCCGGCAATTGTGTCTGAAGCTCACCTCTGGCTGCGCCGCGTGGATCCCGGCACCCACCTCTGCCGTTGCTCAGGCAACAACCTCTGGGTTGGATGCGGGGTTGTATTTCCCTCCTCTCTCCAGGATGCTGCTGCTGGGGAAAGCAGCCCAGGCACGGAGTGAAAGCCAAGGGTCATGCCATACAGCAGTTGCGTCCGTCCCTCTGGCTGCTGCCAGGGACGCCGGAGGGATTTATTCCATTGTGGGGGGTGGGAGCTTTAGAAATGCAATATTTTACCAGAAGCCTATTAAACTGTTCAAACAGGTGATTAAGTGAGGGGCGATGTTGTGGCACAGGGCAGCAGCTGATGCAAACTGAAGCAAGGTGTGGGTGGATTTCTGATCTGAGCAGGGAGGGCCATGGCCTGGCGTGGCTGGAGGGCCAAGGTCGGCTCTGTGAGGCCAAGATAAGGAATAAATAAAGCTGAGAGGCTGAAGCAGGGGGGTTTGAAGAGCTGCAGTATTTTGGCAGAGCTATTGGAGAGTGAAAGGGACCAGCCCTGTAATGGGCTTGGACCTTGGAAATGGTCGAGCTCCACCTCAGCCCATGGAAGACTCATTGCTTGTGCCCATCTCATGGGGGGCACCATCCCATCTTCATTTGGACAGGAGGGAACCAGGTATAGGCAGGACCGAGGGTGTCACAAGCCTTGGCTACCAGCCTTTGGTCCCTTCTAGAGAAGAGCCAACATGGGGACAGGGACGCATGGGGAACCTGTATCCGACAAGGGCTGGAGAGGAGCAAGATGGGATGTGCAGCATCTATAGCTTCATGTGTGGATTTGTCCCAACGTCCTGCTAATCATCAAACACAGGTGATGGTTTAGCTGGAGAGCCAGCTTTAAGATTAATAATAATTCTTTTTTTTTCCCCCCTCTCCTTTAACTTTGCTGGAGTGTGATGAGGTGGGAGCTCTTGGCAGCTGGGATGTTAAACGTTTTTCCACATGGTCTCTTGATTATTAATGGATTTTAGTACTTGACAAAGTAGAAATTAGGAGATAAAAGCTATTAGAAACTAATTTGGATAATCACTGATTCTGTTCCCCCAGGAGCCTTTCTGAGAGCATGGCTCCCGACACCACTGCTGGGGCTCAGGAGAGAAGGAAGTATCTTTTTAACTGAGTTTCATGGGTTTCGGAGGAGCCTCCTGATTTATGGCCAATGAGGAGATGGCTTGGATGTAGCAGGTACGATCCAAACATCACTCTTCTCCCAGCAGCCTCCTGGGATTTATAGTATTTCACATCCCTGGACACTATTTGGGGTGGTTTATACGCTGTATTTTTTTACTGTTATGTTGGTGAAACTAGTTTGGGAAAACAACGTGGGAGATAAATCCTTGGTAGCATGGGCTGTCCCAGCGATGAAATGGGCTACAGGTAGAGAAATAGGTCCCTGAGACCCTTTTCTCCTTCAATTCCCATCTCCCTGAACAGATCAATAATGCCAGGGGCAAGGAAAGGGCAAGGAATTGCCACAGGGAATTACATTAAAGGAAAAGCTGGAAGGTGGTGACTGATGTAGTAACCACTGCTGATTTTGAGGCAGATTGGCTGGGAGAGTTTGTGTATCCTCATATGGAGCAGAGGCTGCCTGTAGGCTGGGAGAACACTTTAAAAATAATTTGACTGATCTCTCTCCTTCTTTCTTTCCACCCAGTCGAGCTCTGCTCCCGGCACACGTAGCGGGAGTGAGAGGTCTGGCTCGCAGCTTTGTCTGGACTGGTGGGTTTTTTTTGCAGATCTTTGCCTTCCAGGGAGAACCCTCCGAAATTCACCAGCTATCTCAGCCCCTAGTCCAGGAGCAGAGCCAAGAGGTCCCCTGGGAGCACTGTCCCAGAGGCAGCTGGGCCGAGGGGGGTCAGGGTCCAGCCCGATGAGATCAGTACTCCAGCCAGGCTCCTGGCCATGAATCAGCGATGCCCCTGGCCCCAGCACTGCTGATTTATGCCGGCTGTGGTGGCACCCCAGGGCAGGGCACCCGTATTTAATGGATGGGGGTACCACTGCCGGCAGCAGTGGCTCCCAGCCCAGAGATCAGGGAGGAGAAAGCAATTTGCCATCGGTGTCCCCGGTCCCCTGCGAGTTTATCTGCTTGCAGAATGTGATGCTGTGAAGATATGTTGTTTGATGGTATCTATAAGAGGTCTTCAGGTTCTCCTTGAGAGCTGGGAGCAGCTGGGGGGCACTCACGGAAGTCAAGGGCTGGTGCAGGTGGTGGGGTTGGGTGAGTGCTAATGGGTCAGTGAGATCATGATTTTCCATCTTTGCTGAAGGGGGGTCGGTGGGGAGCGAAGAAGGGAGCTGAGGAACTGGGACTAGAGCCTCCCGAGGCCCCCATCAGCTTGAGTCATCCCAGGTCCTCACTAAGCTCCTGGGGGGGGACACAGAAGGGTAGCTGGGACCTCTCCCACGTGCCTGGGCTGGCAGCACCCTCCCTCATTTCCTCCCTGCCTGCCGTTTGCAGCCTCTCCTGCCTTCTCCAGAGGCTGCAGCAGAAGGCTGAGGAGGAGGAAGAAGGAAAAAGCTGAGGTCGTCATAATTTCAAGATCCAGTTAATTGTGGTCCCTAAGATGTGGCCATTTACCACAGGCCCTGTAAATCCTCTCTGGAGAGAGAACCCCAGGGAGCGTGGTGTGGGAGGATGAGAGCCCTCGATGGCTTTGAAAGAGATGGCGGAGAGATGGAGCAGAGAGGAAAAAGAGAGGAAAAACCCAGCCCACCATCCGCGAAGGGAGAAAATAGACCGAAATAGAGAGAAACTGAAAATGTGCTGAAGCAGCTGATGACAACCCAAACAGCAGGAGAAGGCTCCTGCCTGCCAATTAATGAGGCTCTGGTGCTAATTTGCCACCCTGACTGCACTTCTGAGCTTGTCAGAAGGGGAAAAGGAAAAAAAAAAAAGAAGACAAGGCTAAAAAAGAGGCAGTGAGGTTTCGGCTTGCCTCTTGGCTGTGCAGATGTCTGTGAGCTTCAGAGAGGGAAGCAAGGGGGGGCTGGTGGCAACACCCCTCCCCGAGCTTGGAGTGGGATGAGGATGATGACAAGTTTCTGTGGGCTTGTGTTGGCAGAGCAGCTCCAGGCCACGGCACCACCCGATCTGGGGATCCTGGTTTCCCGGGGATCGCATCCCACAGTCTGCTTGGTTAGTTGGGAGAGTAAACGGCGATCCCACGCATGCCCAGGAGCATCTCTGGTACCTGCAGCGAAACCGTGTTTTAAGGAAGAAGCCGGAGCAGCCCCGTGCTGGGGCGGAGAGGTCCACAGGCAGCTTGCCATCGCCTGCCTCCCCCAGAAACGCTGTCAAACAGCAAAACAGCTCTGTTGGCAGCTGCCCGGTGGTTATGTGTGGCTAACGAAGCCGGAGGAGCCCTGAGCAAAATGCTCGGTGTGAAGCCTCCCGCCAAGCGAAACGTCCGATTTCCACTTCTTGCCCATCCTGCAGCCTGAACTAAGACGGCAGAGACCACGGGGATGAATTTCAAGCAAAATCTATACCAGTGTGCTGTTTGCATGCAAAGAAAGAGTGTCTGCCAGCGAAGCGTGTTACCTGGAGCCCCCTCAGCCCTCCCTCCTTCCTCAGGGATGTTCTACCCCCTGTACATCCCATACTCTTCTCCCAGGCTGACACAGCATCAGCTGGGAGGTGTGAGGGGGGAAACTGAGGCAGGCTGGAGCAGGGATGCAGACAAGGATGAAGACTTAGCTCCATGGCCTCTCTTCATCCTGGCTCTTTATGGCAAAACTGTCCTTGCTATTTCAGCACAGCTGGACGCAGAGATGCTCTTGGTCATGAGGCCAAAGGCACCACCTCATGGCACGCAAGGCTGGAGGCTCAGATGGTGTTGCAGAAAAGGGGTAAGGGAAAGAAGAGGGGGGGAAAAAAGCGTAGGTTGGATACCTGCAGCTGTTTGGTTCTACTGTAGCCAACCACAGCCCATCACTGGCTGTCTCAGAGTTGGGAGATGGAGGTGGGATGAAACCGTGCCTGGGAGCCATGAGCAGGCATGCTGGGGGAGGGCACTGTGGACAATCCCATCCTGCTGCTGGGACTGGGGTCAAAACAGCCCAGCCTTTCCCCAGCCTCCTTTTCCCTGGCAGAGCTACTAAATAAACGTGTCCAGAGGGAACCAGAGTGCCTGCAATCAAGCGAGTGAGGAGCTCAGCTTGTTATTTAAGAGTCAGCTTTCTGGCTTTCACGCTGCAGAGAATATTGTGTAAATGCAGGGGCTTGCAACCCAGAGCCCAGGTAAGGATATCCCCAAACGCACCAGTTTTTAAAACCTGGTGGGTTTGGCACTGAATTCCTGGTCTGGGGGGGAGGACATGCTGGCTTTTTGCATCCAGAGGCTGCTGGTGCCGCGCGGCTGCCACTCCCCAGCCAGCCCCGCTGGTGTCAGCGTTGTTCTGTGCCGGGGAAAGCGCTGCAAGGTAATCAAATCCTGACCTCCAGTTATTAACCTCGTCTTCTTAATCATCTCCACTGAGCGCCTTAATTGCTGAACAGGGATGGGAGGACCTGGTTGCTTCCACCCAAGATTAACATGCAGCCTGGCAGTCCCCTTCTGTCCGTCCCGGGGGACATGCTGCGCTGCTCTTTCTCTTAACTCACCCACTTACCCCGAAAAAAAGGTGGAAGTGGTTCCCTCCCAAAACACAGCAATTTATTGGCAAAAATTCAGGGGACCACCCCTGTCTTTTCCTCCACTTGGTCACAGAGGTGGTGCAGCCCCATGTTGTGGGGAGCTGGTGGCCAGGGATGTGCTCGGCATTGCTGTCACTCATCTGCTGGCCCCTGCGTTGCCTGATGGGGTGCTTTGCTGAGAAGGCACCATGCCAGCTGCTGGGCTGGGAATGCCGTGCCGTGGCCTTGTTCCTGACAGGAATCAGTGATTTGGGCCAAACTCAGTGCTTTTGGGCAATACACGATGAAATCTTGCTCGGGGGCTGCAGGGAGGGGAGGGTCCAGTGCCGTTCTGCCTGCCAGCCCAGGGGGCAACCATCAAGGATGCGAAGACTTGATGGTGCATCCCTCCAGCTGCCTACCTGCCTGTCTGTTTTTGCCTTTTTTTCTTTTTTTCTTTTTTTTCCATTAAATTGCAAGTTAACCACCTTCATCTGCCTCCATCCTCACATGTGGGACCGTTTACTCCCAGGGAATCACCTGGAGCCAGTACTGAGGTGGAGAAGCTTGGGGTCAGCCCCCTGCCAGACAGAAGCTGCTTCACCACGTTTTGGCTAGTGGCTCCTCGAGATGCTGCCAGATGTCCCAATGGCTCTTGCATTCACGGTCAGGTGGCTTTAGGATGTGTGACAGGTTAAGGGCGCCAAAAAGCATGGTAGGAAATGCTCTGTCTGGGGGAGACAGAGGATGGAGCTGAGGAATGTTAGGCCAATGCATGGCCCCTGTGACAACAGAGAGAAGTGATGTGATGGCCCAGAGAGATGTGTAGCAGAAGCTGAAATGGTCTTTCTAGCTGGGAAGTCTTCCGGCAGCCCTGACTGCTCGGGAGCAGGCAGCACTGCTGGCCCTCCTGCCTACAGTCTCCTCATCCCCAGGCAGATGTCTGACGGCTTCCCCTGGGGAGCCAGGATGATGGCTTTGACTTCTCATTTCCTCCTGGTGTGTTTAATTGCCTGATTATTTTTTTTTTTCCTTTAGGACTGGGAGACGAGAGGAGACGTGGCCAACAGAGGACAGATTTATGCAGAAGTCCAGGTGACAGATTGAGGGATGCTATAACCACAATAGCCGGCCTGATGGATTGATAGATTAGACAGGGAATATAAATAGCAAGCATAGTTTATCTACCCCCGTTTTATTTTCCTCTCTCTTATCTCTTTATCTCTCCTGGTGTTACTTTCCTCCTGCTTATCTCTTTATCTGTCCAATGCGAGGATGAGGGAGAGGGGGGAAGAAGCGGGTGACAGAAGCAGGATGGATGAGTTCAGGTTACCACGGCTTTTGCAGCATCCAAGCAGGCAAGTTTTGCCAGCCAGAGAGGATTAGGAAGCAGACGCAGATCTACACACTGATACACTTACACACACACACAGAGCCATTTTTCGCTGCACCCTGCCCGTCCCCTCTGCCTGCACTCCCTGCTATGGGGGATGCTGCGGGTCAGAGGGTCGGCTCCTTCCTCTCTCCAGTCTGTCCTTGGCCAAGAAATTAGGGCAGCTGCCGAGGTGGTGAGCTCCGCTTGCCTGGATACCCAGGGTTTCCATCTGACAGCCGGGCAGCACCGCTGCTTGATATTCCGGTCAGGCACGGAGCGCGGCAGCAGCAGCACCGGGGAAGGAGGGAGGGGAGCCCGGCTCCCCCGAGCTGTCAGCTGCCAGCTCGCCTGTCCCCACTGCCCAGCTCTTCGCCCCGGCTCACTGGGCTGAGCTGAGCAGCTGCTGGAGATGCTGCCAGCTCCCCAGCGGTGGGGCTGCTGGAGGTGCTGGGGCTGTTGGAGATGCTGGTCTCAGAAAAAACCTGCTGCCCCTTAACGACTGCACTGGGTGTAGAAGAGGGAGGTGTCCAGGATGGGTGGTACATGGTTTGGGGCCCTTTCAAAGGGGTTGATGAATGAGAAGGCCTTGAGGAGGTCAATGAGTGTATGAGGATACCAGACATACAGAGCAACCTACATACATGGACCAAGCAATGGAGCTAGGACACAGAGATGTATGTCAGACCTGTCTCTACAATTGTAGCTGGCCAGAAAGGGTGGCTGGGGGGGGTCAAGTATTCCCTGTCTCTTCTCATATCAGAGTTAAGGGACATCAAGTGAACCTCCCAAGGGCCGTGCTTGACATGCACAAAGAGGTGGGATGTGCCACAGCAGGTGACCGAGCTGCAGCACTGCTCTCCCTGGGGCATGGTGGATGTTTACATGGTACCAGGAGGAGGTTGGACATGAGATGTGACTGGTGCAACACAGGTTCTTCACACCAGTTCAGGGATGTGTTGCACCTGCTCCGCATACCTCACCAGGAGCAAAAGTGAGAGCTGGTGGAAGCAGGCAGGAGCTGCTGGCTCCAGGTGTGGACAGGATCCCTCCCTGCCTCCAGGCACTACTGATGGTCTTAATGGCCCACCTCTGAGCCCTGTCCTTCCAAGTTAATGAAGACATGGACAGGAGACAGATGGCATCTCCCCTCCTCGGGAGGCTTGGCTAAAATCCAGAGAGCAGGATGGTGCAGAGACACGGGGGTGGAAACAGTGGCTGGGCACACGCAAGGGAAAAGCCAAGGCCAGAAATAACAGTAACTGTTCTTTTTTTTTTTCTCTCAGTTGTTTTTGGTTGCTCTTTTGCTCAAAAAAGGCATTTTTTAAAAAATATATTAAACAGATACATTTTACTAAGATGTCTCTTGGCGGGAGCCACTGACAAGAAATGACCGTCCCCAAATAAATGGGCTTAAAAAAAACCCTCCCAAACAAAAGAAATAAATAAATACATAAATAAAACTTTTTTTTTCTTTTTCTTTCTTTCATTTTAGGTTTTGGGGCTGGGGGGAGATTTGTTTGCAGCCCAGAGGTCTCTGCTGGTGTCCGTGCCAGCAGTGTCCATGGGCCGGGTGCCAGGTCCTTCCCATACGAGGGTGATGATGCCTCGACAGGTACGAGCTGCTCACGGAGGAGCACTGGGAGAGATCCACTGCATCTCAGAGGGCTGCAGCGCGGCCCCTCCGTGCTGTGTGTGAGGGCATGGCCGCAGGAAGGGTCATGGAGGACGTGGAAGAGAAGGCGCCAGTAGAAACCTCTCTTAAAAAGACTACAAAAATTGGGGCGCCTAGGAGACTGCCGCTGGAAGATCCTCACGGTGGGTTTAGCATCCGCTTCAGCAGGGCCAGCAGCTGCCTCTGACTGAGCTGTGTCCCCTCTGGCCATTGGCATGTCCCCCCAGCCACTGACACTTGAGCAAAAGCCATGCCACAGGGTGGCCGTGCTGGCATCATCCCCACGCTTGGAGCCAGTCTGCGCTGCACAAGTCATCCCTCCTCCATAGTCCTGCTGGCATCCTCCATCCACTCAAGCCCTGTGTCTCTTTGGCCAGTTGCTGGGTGTACCATGGAAGCACGCGGTTGGCACTAAGGTAAGGCCTTGATTTAATTTTTTCGGGTGGTTATTCCCCCCACACACACACTCTGAGGAGTCCTTTCTCCTGGCCCCCTTGCTCCAAGATCTGAGCAGCCCCAGCTGTTAGCTGCACAGTTTCCCCGTCTCCTGCTCTACCGCGTTGGGCAGCTTGGCGTTGAAGGCCCTCAAGGAGGACTGGATCCTGGCCACCTCATTATTGGCCAACTTAAGCCTGTGGCGAAGCAAGCAAGTGAAGAGGTCAAGGCGGGTTTTGCCAGGGGGTGATAACCTGTTCACCCGGTCCCTGATCTCCAACAGCTGGAGCATGGCTGAGTCCTGGGAGCCCTGGGTATAGGGATAGTCCAGCTGAAGGATCAGGTCACGAATAGCGTCTGATTCAAAGGGTAGGCTGTAGCCAAAGACTTGCAAGCTGTTGATTTTCATGTATCCCAGGTTCTTGGAGGGATCTGCCATTTCCAAGGGTTCATAGTAGATTGTCTCATTGGAGCTGTCGTCCAGAGACTTGATGCGGCTCCGCAAGTAGACATGGACTGTTTCAAAGAAGGTCTTCCACTTGTTGCCCAAGGTGAGCGTCCAGTTTTGGCACTGGGCAGAGGCATCTACGTTAGTCCTTTCCCAGTCTGGGAAGCTGCCCTCGTTGACGGGCATGAACCAGCTCTCCGAGTGGCTTCCCCCAAAGGGGTTGACGTAGATGGCCATGACAGGCTCCAGCGTGCTGTTCTTGGTGAGGCAGATCTGCAGGGAGAGGGCCAACATTACGTGAACCAGCCCAGGCTTGTATTTGTTGCTCTTCAGGGTCAAGAGCATGCGTTTCCTCCAGGAGGGGTCGAACCAGCTCCCCAGGCGCATGTCGTTGCTGATGAAGATGGAGTGCACCTCAATACGGCTGTCCCGTTTCTGCAGGAGGTACTTCAGCTCCAAGTCCTGCAGGTCTGTCTCCAACCCCAGGTAGTGCTCCAGCGAGTCAGCCACCTCAGGGCGGCAGAAGCCCTGGCTGAGCACGTAGCCATGGTTGCAGGTCCCACAGCGGGTGCTGTTGTCCTCAGCGCAGCTGGCACAGGCTGGCCCCTCGCCCAAGGCACACGGTATGGACCCCTGGCAGGAGGGCTGGTCAGAGGGACACGTGCAGCTGTGACTTTCTTCCAGGAAGGTCCCAGGCACGGTGGTCTCGCTGCAGTACAGGAGCGACTGTGCGCGACCCCACCAGTAAGGGAGGGACCTGGTGGAGAAGAGACACAGGAGGAGAGCTGCTTATGTAGCATCTTTAGGGGTGTGACCAATTTTCCCTAGGCATGGAAGAGCTGCCCACCTCATGTTCATTCTTCTGTACCGCTGGTGGCGCTCCATGAACCAAGCCCCATTTTCCACCTCCATGCTTGGGCCCAGCCACTCAAGACCACATCGCAGGGTGGCACAGCTGTCCCCGCTCCCTGCTCACCCCTAGGCAGCCCTC
>KZ506568.1:3944-20110 GCA_002844005.1 Limosa lapponica baueri
TTCTCTTCTCTTCTCTTCTCTTCTCTTCTCTCTCTTTTGCTTGAAGAGCCAAATCACAGCTGACTATGTTCCCAGTTGTTGTGGTTTAACCCCAGTTGGCAGGTAGGACCATGCAGCCCCTCACTTAGTTCTTCCCCTTCCTCCCGAGAAGGGTAGGGAGGAGAGGGAGAAAAGGAGGGGAAAGAAAAAAACTCGTGGGTTGAGATAAAGACAGTTTAATAGAAAAATAATGGAAAAAGGAAAATAACAATACAATGATAATAATGATGACAATAATGTCAATAATGATAATGATGATAATGATGATAATAATAATAATGGTAAAAGAATATACAAGATGAATTAATACAATACAATTCACTCTCACCACCTGGTGAATTGCTTGCCCAGCCTGTCCTGAGCAGTGATTGGAGATTCCCACCCCCTGGCCAACCTCTGTTTATATACTAAGCATGACATCTATGGTATGGAATGCTCCTCTGGCCATTCCATTCTGTCTGTGCTTCTTCTAAGCTTCTGTGGGAAGCTGAAAAAATTCCTTGAAGAGTATAAACACCACCTAGCACAACTAAAACACTTAGCATTATTGACATTCCTTTCACACCAAATCTGAAACACAGCAACCACTGTGAAAGAAAATTAACTCTATTGTACCTGAAATGAGGACACCACTCTATCACACTTGGCCTTTGTTTTTTTTCTAGATCCCATGGAAGGTCCTGTAGCTCTACATCATATTTTCTATTTTACATGCTTTTTCCCACCTCTAAGTACTATTTACTATTTTACATGCTTTTTTTCCCAGCTCAAAGCATCTGAAATTTCAGTTGGCTGTGGTATGTCTCACCAAAGTGGTATTTTTCTAGCACAAAGCTAAGTAAATGGTATGTGGCATGAGAACATGAGGGAGAGTTGAAACAGGTAGAGACTCCTGAGATAGTGTTGAAGGAATTTTTATTAAAGGAGCCAAATCTGATGCAATTTCATCAAATTTATGTAAGACGGGTTTGGATCCTCCAAGGTCCTGCCTGAAGTTAGGTGAGTTCAGAAGGCTTCAGATTTACAGAACTGATTGTTCCCTGCATTCGGCACAGTCACGGATCTCAGAAAAGGTCTGTGCAGGTGTAACACAGGGGCTTCATCAAAGTCAATTGCTCCAGGTTGCCTGATGCACTAACAGTTCTGAAAGCCAATATGTTTGCAATTGTTAGGTCAACAGGGAGAAACAGGTCTCTAAATCCTCAGGAGAGGTGAAGTGCTGTGTTTTGTCTTTCTTTCCGGGTTGCCGTTTACTCAGATTATTCTCTTTCAGCCAGTTGTCTAAGTGACCGGACAAATGGTTTTCAAGTAGTGCTCTCTCTCTGTCTCTCTATCTCTCTATGTATCTATATCTATATCATCTATATCACCTATCTATATCTATGTCGTCTATATCTAATCTCTATCTCTATATATCTGTATATCTATATGACTATGTACTTATATATCTGCATCTGTACCTATCTATATGTATTTTTTGGTTTTGTCCTTTGTCACTTTGGATCATGTGCTGTTAGCACAGATGCAGGAGTGACTTATGTGATCCTTCAAAGGCTGCAGAGACCAATTTTAAAAGTGGCCAATCTGCTTTTCCTGGCTGTGTGGACATGGCTCCCTCTTAGGTGACGAATTTCGGAGTAGTCCCATGCAATGCAGAATACAGGGTCCCCTCTGTCTAGGAGCTCATGTGGCTTTTAATTGGTCCACAGTTTCTGGGACCAAAATGAATGAGCACTGCAGTTTTTACATGGTCTGTAAAATCCAGGCACTATTTTAAATAATGACAGTTTTTACAGGTGGGTGTCATGAACAGCATTTTTACCTCAGTATTTTCAGTGCACTTTTATACTTAGGATTCACTTGGCATCTTAGAATATTGCCAAGCTAACTAGCAGAGGACTGTATTCTAATTCATACAGAGAAAATACATTACATTTTTTGAGGCAAGAGCTTTTGAGCTTAACTTTAATACCATTCTGTTATTTCCCTCCCTCCTAAACTCTGAAGCATAAATATCAAAGTTAAGCCTTATACTTATTATTGTCCTTCTTGCTTAATATTAAGCTTCCTCTCTCTACCATTCATACATCCCACCTCCCGATAATATATTCTTGGTTTTAGTAGCAAGATTACAATCATGTGCATTAAAAAACCTTTGTTACTCTATAATTCAGGTGTAAAGAAATGAAAACATTCTGTAAGAAATAGTCCATTTTTGACAAGTCGTGGGTAAAGCTCAAACTAGTCAGCAAAATTTAATTCTTAATTGAGTTAAAAATTATTATGAAATATTCACCAGTAAATGTGTGCTATTGATGCTGAGGTCTTTATCACTTCTTTTTATACAGATTTGCAGTTCAGTCCTTATTATTTCTACAGACAATCTAAAAAAAAAAAAGTAATGTGAAAAGGTTAAAAAAAGCTTTACGGTGCATATGCTTCCATTAAATAGATAAATTTATCTTGTTTAAAAGGGAATTTTTGTATTTCTTAAGCTGGTAATTGTGATCAAAATGCACAGGCCTGGTTTATCTGAGATAAACAGGAAATTAGCTTGTTGTGAGACCTTGTAAAAGGGCAAGGAGATATCTTTTTCCAAACAATTCATTCAGACAGTCATGGTCATTCCCACATAGATTTCACTCACTCTCAGACCTACCAAGAAGCACAAAGACAAGTCTGAGTGGCCTGCCCAGGGTCATTTGTGTGTGGCAGGGAAAAGGGACACCAGCAGCTGAGTCCTAATCATGTCACTATATTCTTTTCTAGCAATGACAAACTATTTTTTAAACTGTTTTTATAAGCCATGATATGATTCTTTTGCCTCATAATCTTTCTTTCTTCATCCTGCCTAAAACATAGCGAAGTTTTGTTAGGGTTTCCTCATTTTGGGTCTCCTCACAGCTGTACTCGGTCTTCCAGCTGGGGTAAGAGGAAGAGGAATAGCACACACATTGTGGTGTCACCTTATTGCCACCTTCCTGAGGTCAGCACACAGGTTATCTGCTGAAAAGCCATTGTGCAAGGGGTTTTATCAGATCATAGACCTGCTGGTCTTGATGTGAACAGTGACAGGTCCCTGAGTTTTAACCAGTCTATTGCTGTCAGTCATGTCCTTGGTTATTAATATATGCTATTATTTTGACCTTTGTTCTATATTGAGTCCTCTGGTGCATTCACACACAGATATTTCCATTAGTTCTTCATTCAGACCAATCAATCTTTCTGTTAAAATTTCTGCAAGTGAACGCTTTGGATCATTTTATCTAGTTCTGACCTTCATTGTCCTTTTTTTGCAGTATTCATTTTCCCTGTTCCCATTTTCTCTAAAACTTCTTGACCCTTACTATATACCTCACTATATAGTCTTTACAGCGGCTCACCTAAGTGCATGGTTGCAGGCAGCCTCTTTATTCCAGTAATTGACAAATTCCCTGATCTTCCATCTAGCTGTTTCACCTGATGTCTTGGAAATTTTCACCTGGGTAAACTGCAAAAAGCTGAAGTTAGCTTGGCTTACCTGGAAAGCCCCTTCTCTGTCTTTCAGGGTCTTTCTTAGCTTGATGCGTCTATGCTGTATCCAGTGCTTTTTCCTCTTCAGCATCTTTGAGATCTCCCATTTCTTTCCTTTCCTCATGTCAAATATCTCAGTTAGCCCTCTGTATCTCCTTGTCCCAGTTACTGTTTCTCAGCATCCCAAACACACACTTTGTTCTATTTAAAATGCAGCTGTTCAATACATTTACACTACACACATAAATAACTTTACCCTGCGCACTGATTTGGTCATAACAGAAAGGGAGGCCATTGCCGGTTTGTTAGGAATATAAAACAACAAGGAAATTATTTTTGCTACCCCTTTTCTTGTCACCCACTGGTTTGCTAGGAGACTATAAGAAATGCAGGGTAAGAACTCCCTGATTTTTATTTGCCTTAACATAAGTCATACAGCTAATACCAGTGAACACACAATGCTTACATCTTTTTGAATGGCCCTCCTTTTTTTGAGATGATAATGCCTTTGCAACAGGACACTTATTCTGGGAGTGGAATGACAGTCTCCTGGTTACCTTAGGCCTATTGCAGTGCAAACACAACCTTCATGTTATGTGACGATTTCTCCATTTTTAAGAAATTGTTGAGGAGCTCAAACTATTAATCAGAATTTTAACTTAGTCCCAGGAAAACGATAATGCAGTATTCACAGATTATCCCAGAATCTAGTCTACAAGATATTTGTGGTAGATCTAACACTGGAGCACTGAATGCTTTATATATATCTGTTAGGATTACAAAATAGCTGTCATATTTTGGCTCAGAGTACATTTATGTCCCTGGTCCTACACATCTTTATACGAAATTCTTTCCTATTAATCTTCATAATAAATGCATCTCTGAAATCCATATATTTAGAGTCTTAATACATGAGTGCTAGAAAACACTATATATATATAAATAAAAAAGAGTGGCATCACCATAGTATAATAAAACCATCTATAATGTCTTGGAGAGTTCCAGCTGTAGTTGGGAATGTCATTGGTACTTATGCCATTTTTGATCCATCTTATCTTTTAAGCTCCTCAGTCCAATTAAACATAGTGAGCATCTTGCAATGTAGGTGATTAAACTTAGAGAGGTCAGGTAATCTCTTCTCTTTAATGGATAAAATAGCATCTAGCTCTGCCTTTAGCATTTCAAAGCAGTTACCATCTTGTTTTTTATAGGTGTATAATAAAATGCTGAAGCAGAAAATGACAGTGAGGGCTGCCAAAGCAATTATATTTTCTGCAAACTAATAAAACCACTGACAAATAGAATACATTAACAACTGGATCATTAATTACTTTAAATTCTCTTAAGGTGTTTAATAAAACAACATTTTCCACAATATCACTGTTTGGCAGATGTTCTTGTGTATTCAAAATAAGCTGTTGATTCAGTACTCATGTTATATTGCTTACTGGGGCTCCCTTGTTCTGGATCATTAGACAGGAATAAAAACAGTTGATTTTGTTGTACGGGATTGTATCACCACATGGTGTGATAATCATATGTCTTATCCAGTAGTTATTCTAATATGGACCATAGTGTAAACAATACCCCATGTGTTGTGCAATGTTCTGGGTTTATATTTGCAATTAGGGTTCTGCAAAGAAATTTCAATTCAATATTTTGAAAAGGCTCCTGCTATGAATTCACTGATTTATTCATGTATCCCAGCAAACAGTCTGTCAGTGCAAACTGGCATGCCTCCTTGTCCATGTCAGTTGTGGGTCTTGTCGTTTCAATGTGGGTGTGCCAAAGAGATTGTAGATAAAATGAAAGCAGAGAAGATAAAGAAGGGAATGCTAAAATAACTAAAAGTCTTAAAGGACTTTGATCATCTCTAGCATTTCTACTTCACACATCCCACCAGTATTTCTATATGCAGTTCCACTCAAATGCACAAAAAAATTATTCAAATAACGGAAAATAAGGGAAGAAAATTAGAAACTTTCATTGAAAGCACATTGAGTTACACCAGCTGTGTCTATGTCCTTTTCAGCTTAATTTATATGCAAAACATTGGAAAGGCTTAAAGTCACAGAACTACAAAGCAAATGAAGACTCTATTATATTACCAAGAAAAGCTGGATGCAATATTTCTGATGAATGCAACTCTTTGTTGAAAAGCCATTGCTTCAGCAAAACAAAAATAGTTATTGGAGATGTATGAGTTCTGCAAAGATTTTCATGTGAAAGTATTTGATAGAGGGCAAAAAGGAAACCAAGTAGTTAGATGGAGTGTGGTACTTTTATTTTTGGCAGGAAAAAGTTGAATATGTATGTAACTAACTGGATGACTGGGCAAAAAAATGGCAGATGAAATTCAGCATAGATAAATGTAAAGCAATGTACATGGGAAAAAAACAGCCCTATCATTGTATAACATGATTGGCTCTGAAGTGGTCATTACTGCTGTGGAGAAAAACCCCGGGGTTCTGATAGATAGAAAACATCAGCTATGTAGCAGTTAAAAAGCAGATCAAATGTTAGGAATTACTAAGAAGGCAATAAAAAAAAAAAAAAACAAACAAAGAAAAAACCATCATCTTGCTGCTGTACAAACCCACGTGTTTTTCCATAGCTGATACACTTAGTGGAGTTCTGGACCTTCCATCTTTTAAAGGATAATTTGCAATTGGAAAAGGTTGAGAGAAGAAGAGTGAGAAAAATTAAAGGGTGGAGATCACCAGTACAGCTTGGCAGAGGTCTGCAAGACCTGTGAGTGCCACAGGAATCACAGAGTCACAGAATCACAGAATGATATGGGGTTGGAAGGGACCTCTGGAGATCATCTAGTCCAACTCCCCTGCCAAAGCAGGTCCACCTAGAGCAGGTTCCTCATGTTCCTGTGAACGTGTCCAGGCGGGTTTTGAATGTCTCCAGAGATGGAGACTCCACCACCTCTCTGGGCAGCCTGTTCCAGTGCTCTGCCACCCTCAAAGTGAAAAAGTTCCTCCTCATGTTTAGATGGAACTTCTTATGTTCAAGTTTGTGCCTGTTACCTCTTGTCCTATCACTGGGCACCACTGAAAAAAGACTGGCCCCTTCCTCTTGACACCCATTCTTTAAGTATTTGTAGGCGTTGATCAGATCCCCCCTCAGTCTTTTCTTCTCCAGACTCAAGAGACCTAAGACCCAAGTCCCTCAGTCTTTCCTCATAAGAGAGATGGTTTAGGCCCCTAATCATCTTTGTAGCCCTGGGAAGGGTAAAAGGCTGTTCTCTGTCTCTTCTAGTATGAGAGCAAAGCACCATGAAGTGCAATGAGAGGTAGCCAGATTTAAAACAACTGCAAGAAGCCAGTTCTTCACCAAAACGGGTAGTCAACCTGTAAAACTCCTTGCCAGAGGATGCAGCCCTTTGTCCATAAGGTGATCTTTGCACAGATAAGTGTGCATCTAGTCATCTTTATGAACAGTTACAGTCACCACCCAGATTACTGCAAATCCTGCTGTTTGGCTTTTTTTGGATCAGGTGCTTTATTTTGCAGACCTCATTTATGATTAGTTATCTATTCCAGTTCTTTTTAGTATTACAATGGAGCGATTTGTCTTTGCTCATATTTGATACCTTACTGTTTTCACTGTAAGACGTCACCCACACCACTGGTATTTTCAAGTCTGCCTGAGTTGTTCATAACTGTGGTGATAACTTTAGAGCAGAGTCAGGAGGTCAGGATGGCTGGCTTCTGTCAGCAGTTTAATCACTGAGCTAAGGCAGGTAAATTACTCTCTTATCTGCACTTACAGTTTGCCTATTTGTAGATAGGTGTAAGAATAATCCTCAAAGTGGGAGAACAGAGGTATGCTGTGCCCTCAGATTTCTTCCTGTCCTCCTAAGATAGAATCATAGAATCGTTTAGTTTGGAAAAAACCTTTAAAATCCTCAAGTCCAACCTTTAACTTAACACTGTCAAGTCCACCAAAATATGCTCAGTACTTCCAGGGGAAGAGGATTTTATCTAAAGTGCATGCAGAAGCTATATGGAAAATGCTGCTCCTGTGACATGCAGGAGCTGTGAGCCCAGGTGGAGCCCTGACATGCTGCGAGCCTTTGCCTCAGGAAGGTGCTATGTCCCCTGAGCCAGGCATCCAGCATCCCTGGGCAGTGAGGGGGGGGGTCACACAGCTCTGCTGGGCTGCCTGCTTGCAGGTCCCAGGACTCCACATCTGCTAGATACCCCTGATTGGCAGTACCCTGCGGTGGTGAAAGGCTGTGGGTCCTGGGTGGTTGCTTGAGTTTAATGGAGCCTGGTGTCCCTCCACATCTCACAATGAAAGAGAGCAGGATACTCCCGTGAAAGAGAGCCATTTCCAGGGCCTGCTGAGCTTTAGACCATTTTCCTCCCTCTGAAACAGCACTGAAATAGTTGCCTCTCGCACATTATAGGAGCTGTAATGAGCCTCCCACATAAAAGCTTAAAACTCTACTGTAATAATGCAACACATGAAAGGTGGATTTGATCCAACGATCCAAAATAGAACCAGATAAATGGGAAGCCCTTTTACGATTATCAGAGCCCGAGGGATACAACTGACACCTTTCTGTTTTCCTTTCTTTCTCTTTCTGTCTTTGTCAGTAAGCTATAAACCCCTCGCTGAGCTGTAAAAAAAAATAATCAGCAAAGGCTGAAATGAAACAGGTACTGCAGCTGTAAAGCAATTTAAAGAGTGCCCTTGGTTTCAAGAGCCAATCCATTACAAATTCTCTGGATTTTTTTTTCACTCCCTTCTTGGGAAACCACACAAAAAAATCTACCGCAAACTCACAAAATAAATGTTCACTAATTGTTAGAATTTCTTTAAGCTAATGGATCTTCCTGGTTAACTGGGTTTGATAGCTTGCTGATCTTGGGCCTGAAAGGGTAAATAGAGATGAGTCCATAAGATAGCCAATATTTAAAGGACAAGGGCCTGAGAGAAGTTTTGCTCTGTACTAAAGAGTAGTAGGATGCGCTGTATGCAGGTCTTCCAGTTGAAGATGTACTGAAATAATAGTCCAATTCATAGCTGTTTGCTGCCTCCTGAACCCCTTAAATGATCACACTGAACTGTTTGAAGTACCACACTCATCATGCCCCAAGTCTTACAGGGAGGTATGAATCTTGTACTAAGAGACCATCCAACAGGCCATAAACTTTGCTTTCTTTTCTGGGTTTTTAATAACTATGAAACTTTTTTCCTGTTTTTTCTCCTATGCTGAAAATTCCTGTACAACCTACACTCCAAAGCTCCGTGTGACTCACCAGGTATTTGCTATACTGGGAGATGCTGACTGCACATTTATTATCACAGTCAATATGTCTCAAGCTTGGTGGACGCAGATTGGTGAAAAACATTATAGAGAAATCAAACTTTAAATCTTCTGGAATTTCTTTAGAAAGATGGATCCTTGCACGAACCTTGAAACAGTAGCTAAGTCTGAATTACGCTGTTCACAACTCCAACTCCAACCCAACATTTCCCAAATATGCATGTTTCTTCAATTATTTAAACAAAATACCTCAGGAATCTTATGATATACCAAGCAGTATCTCAGCTGTGAGCAAAAGAATCAGAATTACTTATCAGTGGTGACAAAGGAGTCTAAAAGGCTTATATTTGATGAGTTTGGAAAACTTTGATGAGCGCACAGAAATTACATGCATTGCAGTCTCTAAGCATTTTGATTATGGTTCTGGTGGTTATAATTCTTCATATGACTGCAATTTAGTGATGTTCAATGCTAGTGATCTGCTGAAGGGGACTCTTAAGAGGCTTGTTATAATTTTTCTACCAGATTGAAGACGAAGATAGAGTGATGCCCTTGTGTCTGATCTGGAGAAAGTCCTGCAGCTCATCTCTAGGCTACAACTTAATCACATTACCAAGACAGATACACATATAACTGGAGACTGAATGTTTTGCCTGTGAAATGAATCAGACTGAACTGCAGTAACCTGGAGTCTTCAGACAAATTCTCGGCCGAAACAGCTATGAGTGGTCCTTTACAAGCTCTCTTCCTCTATGGACTGATCATAGATGAGAAGTAAGACATTTGAATCATTAGTGAGTTATATTCTGATTCCCAAAAAGGACTTTATGTTCAGGAATCCTTTCAGATCCTATTGTAGTACATGGGGAGAATCTGGTGCATCAGAATGGGAATCAAAGTGGGGGGCCATCCTGTAGGTGACTCTAAAAGTGACAAATGAGGAAAACAAAGCAAGAGATTTGTCTGGAGCCTATGCATTTTCACCTGAGATGCCTTCACACACGCAAACCTTGTTCATAAACAACATTGAAGTCACTCATTAAATAGCCCATGGGGCAAGGGATACAGCATAGTCTTCATGGTCTCTATGCTCTGCCTCTGATGCAATGAATCTTGAAATAATTTGTGAAAAGCTCAAAGTAATATGGACTGATTGAAGAATGGGAACAAATACTAAGCCGTTCTTGCAAGGTCTTTCCCTCTGTGTAGTCACTGTCAGCTAGAGGAGTCTAATGATTAAGCTGATCTCAAGAAAACATAGGAAGTAGACCTCCATCTCCCTTGCCTTGGGTATGTGACTTAATTATTGATCTCTCTGTAGAAATTTGGAGTAGAGGCTGAGGAGAGAAGGTAGTAACAGCAGTATTTTAAAAGAAAATTATTACCACTGTGTAACACATCCATGGATTTATGATAATTGTTTTCAGTGTACATTTACTGAATTAAAATGATTACTAGATACTGGTAGGGGAACAACTGATTTCTAAACCCTAAGTGATTCTGGACATAATCTGCCAAACCTCATGGAGTGTGAGGCTTGTGAAGGTAAGAGCTCAATTGCTGAGCCACTCTCACTTAGAAAGCAGTGATGCTTCCAAGACTACGTAGCAGCTAAACAGAGACTTGAGAACTGCAATTTTGAACTCAGGGAGCCTAAATTCTGATTAACTTCTGATTTTTTTTGTTTTCAAATGAAGTTCATGTCAAGTAATAGCTATTCACGTTTTCAGAAAGCCCCTACTGTGAGATGGCTACTTTACTGGACAGTACTAGTGAACCAAAAATCTTTAAAATTACAAGAACAACTGTTTAAATCTTCCTGGTCTGAACTTCAGCTAAACCTGCATTCTCTGTGCACCTGCCTTCTGCCATACATGCCTGTGACATATACTTACCCCTACTTTATCCTACCTGTGCCATGGATTACCATTCCTGTTATTGTCCACAGGTGGATTTCTTTGACTTTCTATTAATTTATTTTTCAGAACACATAATAAAAATTCCAGAAAAAGCTAATTTAAAATGGCTTTTCCCTTTTTTGTGATTCTGTCTTTTTTGCAAATCTGAAAAAGAGTGTTTTGGGTTTAAAGTTTTTTACAACTTTATTGCTGTGTAGCACATAGTCCATAAAGCTTAGCATGGGCAAAGGAAGGACCTTTTTTTATTAGAGATCTTTGTTAAAATATTGGCACCACCTCACCAGACAGCATGCACTTTCCTTGATCTTTGTAATATATTTGTAAAAACAATGCTTATTATTGTAACACAGATTTGTAAGTTAAATCTGTTTTCTATATTTAACTATAAAGTGTTTCCTACAGGGAAGATCAGATTAACAAAAAATACATTATTTCTAAGCACTTTGTTACTGAGAAGAAAAGGTCTTGTAGACCTTGGCCAACCGTTAGTATTGTTTCTATATACAATTGTCTGAAATAGTCATCCTGACTGTTTGAAAACTCACAGGCAATGTGTTCTGCAACCAAAGGATCTATTTATTAATTGAAATTTTATTGGGAGAATTCAATACTAAAGGATGAATCATTGTAGCTCAGAAGAGAGCATTGTGACAGACAGATAAAAGGGAATCAGTATATATGGTTTCACCAAAGAAAAGAAAGAAAGTCTGATTGCTTTGCTTGTTGGAACAGTAACAATTTATTTAGGAGTATTATTACTGGAATAGCAGTCCAGTTTATTTCAGGCTGACTGGAGTTGTTTCAAAGGCTCAGAATTTCTTTTCTTCATCACTTTTACACAGTTCCAGTTCACACTTGGGCGGCTGCTCTTGCTTTGTGCTTATTCCAGATGCTGCCTCACTTTCTTGTTTTGCTGGGATAGCTTTCATAAGCCTTTCTCATTGAAGTGTCATCTTTTTTATCCAGCAAATGGAATATCCCAGTGTGTTTTCTGACAGCAATACAAGACAGAAATTTCCCACTGGTGCATTTGCAGAGACACTTCCTGACAGTTCCTAACTTTTTCTGCCTTAATGGAATAGCTAAGGTTATGATTACAGCAGGGCTGAAAGGTTAACCTGATATTTCCATACTGGTACAATTATATTGCTTACAGGAAAGAGCTAGTTTTAATGAACTAGTACATATGGAGACAAAATAACCATATTTTGTAAATAACGAAGAGGTTAAATACTGCTGCTCAACTTGCATTTCTGAGCACTCTTTATGTCATTGTTTGCTTGACTAACAATACTGTAACAGACTAAGTTAGAAAAGAAAATCCTTTTTTCCAATTACAGTTCTGTAAATAAATCAAGGAAGTGGTTTTCAGCTGTATGCTTAATAGCAAAAACAGCAAAAAATATGCACACAGCCAGAACTCCCACTAACTTGGGCAAATATTTTCAAGGTGCCAGAAGCACATGGATGTTGTTTTTTGGGGACTGTTTTTTTGTTGCTGTTGTTCTTGTTTAAGCAACAGTCAGCTTTCCACTAGCACCCACATTCTTTCTTAATACTTCTTTCTCCTCCAAAAATATTTCTCTCATACAGTGGCTACCCCTTAAATACCTATTGATCTCAGAGCCTCTCCTGATGCCCTTTAATAGGTTTCTGTAGAGCAGTCTGAAGTAGTTCTCTCTCAGTGAGAATTAGGTCCTTCCCTTTTATCACTTTAAATGCTGTGGGGAAATCCATGTCTTCAATTTCCCTTATACACTCTGTCAGCTTTCTGGGGCAAACTGTATACTGTCTCCATTGCAATTTGCTGGCAATGCCATTGTCAAAGTGATACCTGCCACACAAACAAAGAAGGTTGCTACCCCTCTAGCATAAAATGTTTTCTATCCAGACAAAAAAGAATTAGAAGAATGCAATAAAAAAATAAAAATCTAAAATTTCTGATTTCTTCCCTTTTCTTCCATACTATGTTTTGTCCTCACGAGGATATATAAATCCGTAGAGGATGCTAGTTGTAAAGACTAATCTAGCTGAGAGATCATCACTGATTGGTCATCCCTGATGGAGAAGGTGTAGAGGAACAGGAGAAAGAAGTCATTAGCATGAGAGTGAAAAGAAAGGCAAGTGGCTTGAACTGTAAGTGGCAGATCAAAGCAACAGAATTCAGAGACAAGTAAGAAAAGATCAGACAAAAGTGCAAGGATGTTGACTCTGTGTACCTGTGTGTCTGTGTGTGTGTGTAGATAGATAGACAGGTAGATATGTTTTGCATGAACTGTGAGAATTGTGAATGTTGAAAGAGGCCAAAGAGTGCAGGGAGCAGCCAACAAAGTGGCAGAAGTTAAATGCTTGGCCGAGCATTTACTATAGGGACAGGAGGAAAAGGTCAACTGTGAAAGTCAATTTACCTAAGAGCACTGCTCGGTGGTTTTGGGGTTTTTTTTCTTCTTTTTTTTTCTTGCTGTCTTTAAATGAGCTGTCTGACTTTCCTTTTTGAAATCATGTATCTGTTTGCCTTACATTAATATCCATGTCGTGTTCTTCTGTGTTATGTTAACTTTGAAGTGCCTAAGCATTTGTGCTTCTCCTAGAAAGCCTTAACACTGAGAAATCTTGGTATTAGATATCCTTGAGAAACTGCCAGTTCCCTTATTTAGCATTTTGCGTCTGACAAAATATCATGGTAGTAATGTTGAAGCTCCAGTTCTTGTATTTTACCTCTTCCTTTTTTCTCATTCTTCGCTTGTTTTTCTTTTTTTCTTTTCTTAGTTAAATATCAAGGTATTTGTTTCTGTCCTAGAATCAGATCACTCCTGTTTTTTGCCAGAGGCATCCCATCCATGTTCGTGGTCTTTATGCATTATGTTAATCCTGTCATACACCTCCTGGACTGTCCTTTCTCTTTCTGCTTTTTGAAGTAACTGTCTCACCTTGCTCTTAGTACAGTGAACATCCATAAAATGTTGTCTTGGCTCCTCATGGTAAAGAGAAGCAGACGTGCCTCTGCCCTGGCAACAGGCTGACAGCTTGTTTTCTCCCAGATAAGGGAACTGTAGGCTGCGGAGGAGCTGTACAGCACTAGAGAAGTAAACTCAGGGTGAGAAAAAGATCTTCACCTGTGACAAAGGGCATCAGGGAAATAAGGAAGTGGATAAGCATACAGCCATTCAAAACATTCTGATCAAATGTGCTCCCATCCCTTAAAGCAGGCAAGTTACTACATGCCATGGGTATGAGAACTGTATCTTAACACAGTGATGCTCAACAGGGCTCCTTATCCAAAAGCTGGGGAGCTGCAACTCAACGTGTTCAGAGAGGGTTACTTTTATAAACACCCAGACCAGCGGCTGTGCATGGCAAAGCATCAAAGGAATCTGTTGCTTTCCTTTTACTCTTGCCATCATGATTTATGGAGAAGACCCTCTCCCTCAGGAGATCAAAGTAGTGTTTGCTACCAGACACCTTGCTCACATAGAAGGAGGCAGTGGGAGATCTTGGAAAATCACCAGTTTTCTTATGTGATGACTAGATGATTTCATCTCTGTGGGGTTTTTTGTTGAGGTTTGTTTTTTTTTCTCTTTCAGGACTAAGAATTGGTAACTTTAAAAGCTAAGAGATCAGTAATCTGTTGAACACTGGAGACATTTTTACAGGACTGAAAGCTACCAAAATTTGAAAGGCTTACAATAAATTAAAAATAATGGTTCTGATGTCACCTGTTTCCTCTCCATGTATACATAGAAACCAACTATTTGTTAGACATAGTTACTTGAGCAAGACAGCCAACAATCAAGGCAAACCTCGGAAGTTCTGAAATGAAGTCAGAAGATCTGCCTGAAATAAGTGTCTATCTTTACTATCATATTTCTTCAATAAGAAACACTCCAAATGCAAGTCCCAAATTCTGTATTTTTTCCCAGAGGAGTTAGCATTTCTTTTATAGTTAAAGAGTGACAGAAAGGACTCTTAATGCCCTTTGAAGCCTGTATATGTAACAAGGAACTGCAGTACTTCATGGTCCATAAACTTTACTACTTTCCTCCAATTTCAGACCAAATGAAGTCAGAGCTACATTTAAAAGACTCCAAATATGATTAGCAATCACTCTTGCTCATACATTATTCATGGAGCTGTCATTACATGTGCCAATTACAGGCACTGATACACGGTTTCATATGTTCTTCTCAATTGGCAACTGATTTTAAATTATAACCCTTAATTTTGCATTCTAGGAGGTAGAATGAAAGAAAAAAAGAAAAAAAAGATCTCTGTTGCTACCTATAATCTATGAGTTTTTCCAAGAGAAGTCATCTTAAAATCTACTTTAGCCTACTGAGAATGGCACCAATGGAGTTTCCATAGCAAATAAAAGTGATGTCTTATATCTCAGGACTTAATAGATACATCCGCTGACTGTCAGTTGAGATGTTCCGTTTATCAGTCTAAAGATGCCTAGGTCATTCAAAATAGCACTAGGATTTGCTGTACTGTGAAGAGAGATGCAGGATATTTCACTCAGCAATTTCATTAGCTGTTATAAAAAGTTTTCATTAACAAAAATACATTAAAAGCTATATATTTGAATATAGGAATTACTTTATAATAACATTTAGTCTTATATTAGTACATTTTTGCATACAATACTGCTATGTAACCGAGGATTGCTTTTTGTTTGTCCTGATGGCAATGTAAGTGCCAGAGTTGACAGACAAGAATGGATTCTGAAAACTACTATTTACAACCTTGGTTTTTAAAGATTAGAGTCCTCATGATATCCCTCAACCTCTCCTCTCCCACAGACTTAAAGGAAATAACTCACTAGGCTGCCAAATGTTCCCTTACCCACATCTTCATGGACTAGGAAAAGGAGAGGCACTTTAGGACAGCTTAATTGCTGCACAGACCAGACTCAGTGAGAGCTACTGTTTTGTATAAAAACAACCAGAGTTGTTAATAGGTGTGTGCTACTTAGAAATAACCTACCTATTTATCTTTTTAAGGTAAGATTTGTGTCTGATTAACAATAGATCATCCCTATTGGAGTGACAAGGGAGTTTCTTAATTGTTTTCCACTAACTGAAAAATACTAACTGTTCGTGTTATCTGCTAATGTGACAGCTCATATTGTTGTGCTGTTAGACTGGCAAAGCCATTTACACATGATGTCCGAGAACAGTGATTAAATAGCAGAAAGGTAGCTGTTTCCACAACACACTGTGGCAGTGTGCTCTCTCTGTTTTTGGTCCCCCCCCCAGCTCCTGCTTGGGCCTTGGCCACCATGGCCATCACAACATCAGCTGTGATAACTTGCACCTGGACTTTGGGGGATGGCTGGCAACATAGTCAAAATACTGTCTGGTGTGGGGACCTAGAAATTTTGTTCCCATGAGAATATGACTATAGGTCAACTA
>KZ506568.1:20124-43144 GCA_002844005.1 Limosa lapponica baueri
GTGATAACTTGCACCTGGACTTTGGGGGATGGCTGGTGTGGGGACCTAGAAATTTTGTTCCCATGAGAATATGACTATAGGTCAATTATCTTACCCTATAAATAGTGGACAGCCCAAGGGCCCTTTGAGCTCTCCTGTATGACAGCAGGCTGCACGCCAAGATCTCCCCTTTCGTGAGGACGCTCGCTTAAGACTCTGCTCCTCAAGGTTGAGAGATTCCTTGCCGCAACAGATTCTCGGTAAGTGACTAACAACATGCTAAGCTTTGAAATCTTAGCTAAGTAATGTAAAGGATTGATTGCACATATATAATCCTTTAGACATAAACCGTTGACCAAGTCTGGGACTAGGATTGGATCCAGCCACACCTAGACTCCTCTCTGAGAAGGAGTTTAGAAAGCAAGGGGGTCCTTTCTGAACCTCGTGACTCAACAGGAGGGTCTCCCTGACAGCTTGTTTGACCCTGTCTATGCAATAAATAATAGAGTGTACCTTGACATCGAATCTCGTAGAACACTATCACATTTACTACTGGTTTTATTGCACTTACTACTGATTTTGTTAAATCACTGTTTCACCTTAATAAATATTTCACTACTTCACTCTAACTAGTGAAGTTAATCACTCCGTCCGTGGCACACACAAAAGAGAAGCAAACATTTTGTAAAGGTGCAATGGTAGGAATTGTCTCACTGCATGCATAGAGAACTGATGGATTTGACACTTCCAGGTGAATGTTCTGTTCCAGTGTCATGTGCTGTTTCTTCCTTAGCTGCTGAAGTGCCTGAGAGCCAGCAGAGAATTTCTGTATCATGTTGTTACTGCTGTATGAACAAGAAAAGTCTTCAGAAGCTAAAGGAGAGGATCAGGCGGGACAGAAGGTACCTTCTGGAGGTGTCTCATCCAACTCCCCTGCTCAAAGCAGAGTTAGGATTTGCTCAGACCCACATTCAGTTGGCTTTTGAATATTTCTAGGTGTAGAGATCCCACAGCCTCTTGAGACAACCTGTTCCAGTGTTTGACTACCCTCATAGTAAATGCCTTTTTCTTCATAGCTATTCAGATTTTCCTGTGTTCCAACTTGTGCTTGTTGCCTGTCGTTCTATAACTGTGCACCTTCAAGAAAAATCTGACTCCACTTTCTCTACACCTTCCCATCTGGTGTTGTTCATAGCAGTAAGATCACCCCACCAACAGTCTTCTCTTCTCCAGGCTGAATAGGCCCTGACCTCACATGATCTCCTTGCACACCATGTTATCCAGCCCAAAACATGCTTGGTGGCCTCTGCTCCACTTGTTCCAGCATGCCAGTGTCTGTCTTCTACTGCGGAGTCCAAAACTGGACACAGCACTTCAGATGTGGTCTCACGAGTGCTGAATATAATCTCTTCCCTTGACTTGCTGACGTAACTTTGGCTAATATAGTCCAGGACACTTTGGTTTGCTGCAAAGGTGCATTGGTGGCTCGTGTTCAAACACTCCATCAGAATCTTTTTGGCCAGCTGGGCCCCATCCTGCCATGCTGCATGGGATTATCCCATCCCACGTGCAAGACTCTGCATTTGCTTTTTTTGCTGAACTTCAGGAGGTTCCTGTCAGCTCAAGGAATTGAGAAGTGTCATGTTAAATTTTAAGAGATTCAGCATTTTTAAGAAGAGATAGTAGAATTTAGAAGGTGGCTCCAACAAAATTTGCTTAAGTTTTTGAAGACTCTTATTGGGTGCAAACAGCAAGCCTGAGGAAATTTCACAACTCTCTTAGCTTCCAAAAACTTAATATGAAACCCCTATTCTTTTCCTCTCAGAAATTGTAAATATGTGCATGCAAATGCAACCATGTATTTACGAATGCATAATACATAATACCACAGATTTCTCTACTTTCCACTGAGATCCATTAAAACACACAAGCAAGCAAGCAAGCAAAGACCCTTTCACATTATAAAAAATTGTATCCATCCTGCAAAAGGCTATAGAGAACATAAAAGTAAGTTACTATAAGGTCTGTTATCTTGACAATATCCTCTTGATTACAGCATCATGAATATGATGCTCAAATACCTCAAAATTCAACTGTGTTGTTGGCCATTACGTAGTCAATTACTCTGCTGTGTGTTTTTTGGAACAAAGAAAGTTTAACATTGCTTGTAATAGGGACTCGTGAGACTTTTTAAAAACTGATGAGTGATTCAGATGAAGAACTGAAGTATTAATAGCACCATTTCTGAAACAATAACTACCACAAGATGGAGGTACACACTACGTACTGAAATGATCACTGGAGTCTTTTCTGAGAATATGATCAATACGGAGAGAGTTTCATGTCCCTACGTTCCCTTGCAAAACTAACAGCATTATCTGTAGTCTGAGAGTCTGTACATGCAAGGCTTATTGCAAGCTTGGGAATTCATGCACCAAGACCAAGCTATATCAGTTGAAATCCCGAACTCATTGAAGGCAATTGCAAAAATGCTACTGAATCATACAAGCCTGACTTTTATTTCTAGAACTTTCTATGAGCACTTGTCTTGCACATGTTAACATAAATGCCAGATAAATAAGGGTACCAATATCTCCTCATCAGTACAGGTTCATTTAATTTTCATGCTGCACTTGAACCCGGTAAAGCGTTTGAGTTCAGAGCTGTAATAAGTCATTAAATGATTTTAAGAGCCCAGGAAAACAGATGGAAAACCTTCAGGGCATGCCATCTGATGAGTACAAAACTATAATCCTACTGCAAGAAAATAATATGCAAGTTGTACACATGACATGAAGTTCCACAAAAATTAAACCTTGCCTACTAGTGTGGCTTCCATGGGGATTGCATGCATGTGTGTGTATTTGTGTGCCTGAAAGATTCATAACCTGACAGTAAGTATCAAAGCACATTAATTTTAAATTAGCGTTAATAGAGAAGCAGTATCTGTGTAAAACAGCGTCTTTCTAAAGAGTTCTAGGGAGCAATACATCAGGTTCAGAAAACCCACTGGCTTCCAGAAACTTCATCAGCTGCCACTGGTGGGAATGGGATGCCCCCAGCCTGCCACGGGAGGGGATTTGTCACACTGCTTACAGTGGAAACTAACTGTGATAAAATCTGCTTGCAGGTGACCTTTCATTACTCAAAACGGCAGATGGCAGCCTACAGCCAGTATTTTTTACTGTGCTGTTAGCTACTGTAATTAATAAACAGAATCTCTCTATTTTTGTAGGAAAGCTATGATATATTTAGGTACATAGAAATATGAGGAATGAATGTTTGTGTTCTTCCCTCCTGCCTTGCCTCTGTGGCACAACTGTGCTCATTTGTATTTTTGGTGCAGAAGGAATTCTCCATCTTTTCCCTGTCTAGTTGGTGAAATTTATTGCTGCAAGGTAGTCAGCTCCTCAAAGAAACTGGGCAGAAGCAGCTGACCTGGGGACAGAAGGCAAGGAAGTTTTAAGCTGTTGAATGCTCCTGACTACAGTCTTTGGCAAAGTCAAGAAGGCCTTTACAACATTTTTCACTTTCCACTGAGCTTTTATTAGTCTGCTTTAAAAGAAATAACTGTGCAGTTACAGAAGCAGCATCTTCCCTCCTCTCCCCTGACTGGCTGCTGCTGTGCCAGTACACGGTGCTCCGAAAGACTAACAAATTGATGTGCCCTCTCTTATGATTTCAAGATCTCAATCCTGCCCTTTTAGCGTAAATGCAGCTACATAAGGGCACTTATATTCTAAATGACAGAGGCTCTAAAGAGTTTGTTTATTGGCCACAGAGCACTTTTCAGGCTGGTATCTCTTTGGAGTATGTGGCAGGGTGAGCAGAAGGCTTCACGTGTATGCCTGGCTCGTGTGTATCCAGACACATGAAGAAGTGGTCTACAAAATAAACACTTTTGCCAAATGTAGAAAATATCATCTTGGGTCTTGGATTTGCTTTATTTAAGGTTTCAAATTGCCTCAGTTTCAAATGTGTCGTCCCTTCTCCTCCCTTGTTCTGGTCCCCTTTGCTTTCCCCAGGCTCCACACAGCCCTCATGGAGCGGAGGGTCTCAGAGAAATGCCCTCATGGGGCTGCCTCTGCCCCTAGAGACCTGCACCACTCATGCCTTATACCACTTAGCAGTGCCTCCTTGCCTTGCTACCCTCATTGCTTGGAAATAGTAATTGAGTTCTGCAGGCTACAAATGTCTTTTGTGCAAGAACTTTTACACAAGCAGCTGATTCGGTAGTTGTTCTTTTAGTACTAAAATGAAATACTTACATGTTATCACCTAAGGATATCACAGTGGGATGACAGTCAATTTGTAAAGGATTTTCTTTGGATCAATAAAAAGAAAAGACAAATGTTTTAAAACATCTTTCATCACAATTTGATTTTATAGAAATGAAGAGAAGTTTTATGTATATTCATTAGGTGAGCTATGAGCCTATTTCTTTCTTTAATTCGCTGAAGAAAAATCTGACCACAGAGAGGTTTTTTACAGTATTAAAAAAGCTGTTAAGAACATTGCCAAAAGGATATTGCATCAATAATTCAGGATGTCCTTTACAAAATATAGAAATATTTCTAGGACTTTTTAAATGGAAAATCACAAAGTTTCGAAATCCAGTTTCATAGAAGAAGACTAGTCTTGTCTCAGTTGCTATTCAGCCATAAAAAATGTAGTGGAATTCATCTTTGATGCTACAGGGCCTGCTTTTAATGCCAGCTGTGACCTGCCCTTTCTAACCTTGGGATTTGCCTCCTTTCATCAGGAAATACAAAAACGTCATCTTGGAGTCTCAGTTTTGTCTCCCTCTTCTGTATTCTTGCGGTTGGCTGATCCTGGCCTCCAGCTGGTCACTTGCTCACTCCCACCTCAGCAGGATGGGGGAGAGAATCAGAAGAGCAAAAGCAAGAAGACCTTCTGCTTGATATAACGACAATTTAATAGGTGAAGCAAAGCTGCGTGTGCAGTGAAGCAAAATAGGGCATTCATTCACTACTTCCCATCGGCTGGCAGATGTTTAGCCACTTCCCAGAAAGCTGTGCCTCAGCACGCCTAATGGTTACTTGGAAAGACAAATGCCATAACCATGAATGCATCCTCCTCCTTTTCCTGAGCTTTTATGTCTGTGCATTATAAAGCATGGAATATCCCTGTGGTCAGTTGGGGTCAGCTGTCCTGGCTGCGCCCCCTCCCAGCTTCTTGTGCACCTCCAGCCTAATCACTGGCGGAACCAGAGTGGGAAAAAGAAAACCTCAGTGCTGTAGAGGGACTGCTCAGCAGTAGCCAAAACACCCATGTCCTATTGACACTGTTTTAGTCACAAATCCAAAGCACAGCACCATATAGGCTGCTGTGAAGAAAATGGATGCCATCCCAGATAGACTCAGGACAACTTGTCTTCTCCCCTTCTTTCTCCAGTGGACCAGTGTAAGATAGCAAGAGAACAATAAATGCAACTTTTCTGGTCTTTCTAACCCTGTAGACTTTTCAGACTGTATGTCAATGTAAACAAAAGGAGAGATGGTAAGACTTTCCCCATGAAAGTATTCTGCTAAATGGACTTAATGGGAATTTGTTTGTGAGAGAATTAAAGCAATACCCATTTGTGTTGGTACTGCATTTAAAGCAGTGCTTTATTTAGATGTTAAATGCCTTATGAGGTTGCAATTAACCTGCCTGAGCAGTATTGCAAAATTAAGAGCTATTCCTTTCCTGACAGAGGTGAGGGAAAGATACCTGCCATGGTCCCCTTTGCTAAAGTCTAGGAACCATCTCCTGCAGGGGCAGCAAGTGGTGTGCGAACTGCTCCAGCTTCTTCCAGGGTAGAGGCACTGCCATTCCCTGGGTGGCAGGAGCTTACACATGCAGCATAACCCAGTTAGAGACTGAAAAAACTGTTGCCAAAGAGACCCGTCAGTTGGTCCGAGGAACCCATCCTCTGGTGGAGATGTTCTGTTGAAGGCTTGGGGAAGGTTTTATACAACCCTGCCGAAAACCCAACAGTTTTCTCCACTCATCTTTGTGGGGGAAAGGGTAACTATGACAAACACAAGCTACAAACTAGAAATTCACCTTTTCTTATTACGTCACTGTTTCTCATGCAGAGAGTGCCATTTGCAACATTTATTTCAGCTGCTTGCTGGCAAAACTCTTACCAGGGAGAAAGGAATTAGGCTGTGTTTTACAGATTTTTTTTTTTTTTCCTTTTGCCTGTAAGGTGAGACATGACATCAGTTGTCATATTTCAGGGGTAGGATGGAAGATGAGATTACAATTATCAGCTTTACTGGAAAGTAATTCTCCCTTAATTGCTCTTATAACACTGTAATAATAGAATCAGAAACAAGGAGTATTAACATATTACTGTTAACTTCTATTAGTGGAAGGTGTCTGAAGTATGCCTACTGTACAGAAACAAATATTTCCTAAATTCTACCGTAGATACTGATCCTCTAGTCCCGCAAATGCAACATTTCAAATCCAGATCCTCTTCTCAAGTGTCCTGATAAAGCTGTCAATCACCTTCAGAGACCAGTCATGTATGTAATAAATGCTTTGTGTCTCATAGTCCTATCTTTGGATCTCACTTGTCCTCTAACATTTATAACACTGATCTTCATATAATTGTTGCACGGTAGGTGTAAGGTTGCTAAGGCTTAGGTAAATACCAAAGTTATTAGATTGCATCTTTCCGTGTTCTTCATTCTCTTTCTCTAGTCATCATATTTATACTTCACATTGCTGTAATAAACTTTAGCTAGTAAGACACTGTGTTCCCTAACTGGCAACATATGCAGTAATGAAGAACTACCTTCCAAGCAAATATATTCAGAATTACTGGAGTGGAAATAATTACTGGAGTTCAGAATTACTGGAGTGGAAAAATGTAAAATTTTAAGAAAGTTTTAAATTCGCACTGGCACACCTCTTTTTTATCAAAGGAGGCAAGTCTGCGTGTGAGGGATTCTGGGAGGAAAAACAGGGAAGAGAAGGAAGAACGAGGGATGAGAAGGGTAAGCTGAGAGTGGCAGATGTGGTTAGAGAGAGTCAAAAGGGCCAGCTTTGTGCATTTGCAAGTTTGTTGAAGATTCAGATTTTTAAATTTGCTTCTGTGGGTGCTGATGCTAAATTTGCATACGTGTGGGAAAGGGGAAACATAAGTACATGCACCCCTGCCTCACTGCACAGACCTTCATATAGGCTACCTATGGTTTTCACCTTTTGGGTAGAGACTGAGCTTTTTCAATGCGGTCAAGCAGAGCAAAGACGTGATTTCATAGCTGTTGACAAAGCTGTTTGATAGAGAAGGCAAAGGACTCCTCCTTATTTACCTTGGGGGAAAAAACAATAACAACAGAATGGTATTTAACGGTAAAACTCAGAAAACACAAGTACTAGAAAAAAAGCTATTTCTAGCAGTTACAGATTCTGCCTAAGTATTGTAGTAGCTGCTTTGGTTCTGCCCTCTTTGTTAAATGTTACCCTCTAGGCAGTACCATTTGCTTATTGAAGAATATTTGTTTAACATGGAGGAATAGCAAATATATAGCAGCAAGTTCTTAAAACGTCACTTATTCTTTTTCCTTCCAAACACTGAAAAAAGTCTATTTTTTTTTTTAATTTGAATAACATGTAAGCACAGTCTGTCTCTTAGACTTGACCCATCAGTAAAGTTAGAGTTTGTATTCTAGAGACAGTGGTGTGTCAGTGAGATTGGTCCTTTAATATAATACATGAGACTACGTTTCTGATGTCTGTATTCATTTATTTCAGGTTTCATGATTTAGTGACAGTGCCTCATTCATTACCTATGTTTCTATAGTAACCAAATATTCCATAATGGCTCTGTTACGATGCCAAAAAATGTTTCAATTTAAGCTAATCTATTCAATTTTAGGTCATTATGCTGCAGTACTAGCAGGGATGACGTTACAGCTTTTTGGCTTTTTTTAGGCTTATTTTGTTGCTGAGAAAAGGAAAAAATAGACACTTAAGAGACTGTTGTGAATAAGAAGCCCTGGGATGTCCATGCATTAAAAAAATCTTTTGTAGCTGTCTGGCATCTAAATCCAATATATTTTGTGATCTTGTGGTCCTCGCAACTGTATCCTACAATTGATTTTTACTTTGAAAAAACAGCAAAGTCCTGCTTTGATTCTTGTATCCTTGTTTTTCCCTGTTTGGATTCTGGTTATCTTAAGTTTTCTCTATAAGAAACATCTATTCAAGCTTTGCCTAGTATATAAGCCCTCATGCTTCAAAAGGAGTGGTTTTTATACTTATTGATTAAATACTGGAAGATCGATTCAAGCACTTTGATCATAATAATCTCACAGATGGACAGACCCCCACTTCTAGTGGTATATTTTAAGAAGCTAGCATTATGCACTTGTAACCTTAACACTGCAACTACTTAACACACATCTAAGCTTGAGTCACCAGGGCTCTTGCAAACACCTGTAATTAAGCAGCTGCATAACAGTTTGAAGATCAGGCACTAAGTGTAATTTTTTTTGTTCCATTTTTATCAAATCAGTGAGTGAAGCAACAGACTCATAAAAGTATTTCTCAGCACAGTTCCCTCTGGTGCAAGGAGAAGTAGCTTGTATTTCAGCAAGATGCCTTGGAATCAGTAAGTGATACGGCTCTTTTTTTCTGTGTCTATGTGCTCAGTATTCCTCCTGATTTCCCCTGGGATTCTCTCACACTGAAAAACTTCTGCCCTGATAGGAACAAATTGATGCAGGACTTATTTCAATGTTGTGTCGCTACAAATTCCTGTTATGACGGTACTACCAAGCCTCTTGGTTTGATGAAATTAAAGCAAAGCAAGAAACTCATTTAAAATTCTTGCAACTGCAGCTAGTAAATGTGTTTTGTTACTTGGGTTTGAAAAGATAAATACAAGTGCCAGCAATGAAGCTGAAGAAGGGAGGGAAATTGAATGATTTTGCCTATATTGAATTGAGAGGATATATATATTTTTGTAGGAACAGAAGATGAAATAAACTGGATGAATGTATAAAACATACTAAATGCTGTAACTGTACAATGACAGCATACATATACCCGGCAGATTGATTGTAAGTGGGTGTGCAATGAAGGCAGACTGACAAAGTCAAACCTGGGGAGTGTGGCTGATGGACAAGCGGTATGACTTGCTACCAAGGAGGGGACATGCAGCACATCTGGAGTTGCTGAGTCTCAGTAATGCTGCAGGATATGCAATGCCCAGCTGGAGGCTCTTGCCTGGCTGCTGAGCACAGAAATATGGAGGCAAAGGCTGGCTGAGTTTTTCTAAAGAGGAAGGAGACAGATGAGAGGAAGCTTTCTGTCTGTGCAGCAGGAAGGAGGTAATTTCTGACCACCTGCCAAAAACCCCACAGTCCATTGCTCCCAACTTTCCCCCTATTCTATCCAAAT
This sequence comes from Limosa lapponica baueri, assembly GCA_002844005.1. Classification (NCBI taxonomy): domain Eukaryota; kingdom Metazoa; phylum Chordata; class Aves; order Charadriiformes; family Scolopacidae; genus Limosa; species Limosa lapponica. Next base: position 29,524 of record KZ506568.1, read on the forward strand.
TGCCCTTTCTGTCACCTCCCTTTTGCTGTCCTGCCCCCAGGGATGACTGAGTTGGTCAAAAAGACACTATATGTCCAGTGCCACTGGAGAGCCGTCGCTCTGGGAGGTTGCAGAGCTACTCCTCTCCAGCAATGGTGACACCATTAGCAGTGGTGAGGTCTCAGCAGTAGAAGCCTCAACTCACAGTAAGTGTGCCCAGACACCAGGCAAAGCAATTCTGATGCCTGTCCCTAAATTACTTACACGTCAGAAAGAACCAAACTGATAAAACTATTTGCCTCAAATACCCCCCATTCATTAGATTATCCTACAAGTGTATTCATTTATAGAGAACTAATAAAATATCAGAAAAAAAAATCAATAATATTGAGCTTTATATCCCATTATTGTTTTTATATGTGCCAGAGACAGGTACCAAGCTTTTTTGTATGTTATAATCAGAAATGAAATAACAGCCTTAAGAGGTAGGGATGCTATATGTCATAAGCTGTAGCTGGCTCTTCTTCAAAGTTCAACAGGGAAAGAAACCAAAGAGTTAGAAACAGTTGTGCTATGTTCACCTGGCAGTGTGGATTTTATCACTGCACTATCTGTAAATCTCTGGAGTCAGGAATGTTTAACTGCTTATTATTGGATGCCTATCTAATTAATTAATCAATAATTAAAGAATGTCATCACAAAACAGACTCTGAGTTCCTGTAAACTTTGCTCTTGTCCAGCTCTGGATCACAATTTCTATCAGCTAATAATATAAGCAAGAGTCTTCACATAACACATCAATATTGTGCCATTTCTGATCTGTTATGGGAGTACTTTTCCGAAACCAGAACATCGCTATGCTTGCTTTCAGTGTTTCTTGTGACTGGGTGAAAAACTTTGTTTTTACTGGAAACCACCAGTAATGCGACATTACAAAAGAAAATTGCAGAAGATTCACCCACTCACAATCCCTTGAGTTCTGTCCAAATCCAAGTGCAACAAGTAGTGAGGATGTCCAGAACAAGATAGTAAAAGATTAAATTTATATTCTTCATGATCCTTGAAAATTATATTCCTGCCTATTTGTTGGGAGAAGAATGATGTTAGCAGTGCAGAAGCTTATCCTTCAGAGACTGTGCTTCCTTTTGGCCAGCATCCCTTTGCTCATCAAGGGGAAACAGGCAGAGCGCTCCTTGTCTCTCCCTTTAGGCTGAACATTCATCTTCTGTTTGTGCCCCCAGCCCGCATTAAGCTACAAAATTTAATATTGTCAAAGTTCACTGCTTTGTTTACAAGACAGCATGATGCAACAAGTAAAAATACTTTCCATTTTAAAATCTGAAGATTTGTACACAGCCAAAGAACATGTAAGCAACTCAGGCTGTGCCTACATAATGAATTCAACGTGTTAAAAGTGGATGTAAAGAAATATTCACCTCTCCTGTAGTTAGCAGCATGTAGTCTGCTTTTTTTTTTTTTTTAAAGTATGGCTTTGTAACAACTATGCCATTTCCCTCATTACTTTACACTTTCTCGTGCACTTCTTGGATGTATTGTGGAAATTTAAAGTGCAGTAAATGGGTAATTTAAATTGTTAGACTACTGTGCTCATTTCAAGTGTAAGAGTGTAGAGATTACCCTTAAGATCACAACACAGAATACAGTTTCCTTCTTCAACTAGCCATCTTTTGCTGCTTTAAACAAAATAGCAGGAGCTGAACCTACTAAAAACACGCAAAAAAAAAAATTGCTGAAGGTGCTTCTCACCGCTCACTGGAGTTATTTGTGGTGGTGTTTCTCTTTAGAAATCCAGGATAGACAAAGAAGGTGACAAAGAAGCTGGTATGATTCCTATTCTGCAAGTGAAGATCTGTGATAAAAGTGTATATCCAGGTAGGTACCAAAAGGCTGTGTATTTAAGCATACTGTAGAGGTAAAAAATAGGCGTAAGGGTGCTGCTGCCTGATCTGCAGACTTTCTGTCTGTCTTGTGAGCTACTGCCACAGCTGCAGCTCAGGTCCAAAGCACCCAAAAAGCCTAGAAAGAGGCAGATGATATAATGGTGGATTTAGCTGTAGCTTGATCTAGTCCCATCACGCCTAATCACTTTACACTGTATGAGCAAAAACTTTGGCTTTTCCCAAAGGAAAATCCCAGACCATAATGCGAGTCTTTGACCCGCACTTGCAACAGATGTTCAAGAGGGCAAGTGATCTGTGTCAAGAACGGGCTCAGATCACTGTGTAGCTGACATACTGCAAACACATACAGGATCACACAGAAAATTCTCGTTTAGAGGGGAAAGAGGCCACCAGAAAGAGCACAAACTTTAATTTCACTGCTCCCAGCTGGAGCATAATACAGGGTTAGCAATGAGTCATGCAAGTTGACTCACAAAGCAAAGAAGTACCCGCAGCAGTAGCTGTACATTTTGCTACTGCAACTTAATAAAAGTTTCTACCATATACAGAGTATTGTCTTAATACCGCAGAGGATAATGAGGAAATTGAATTATGTATAAAAAAATACATTGAAAAATCATTGATTGCATCATTGCATTACCAGGAAGTGCTTGACCAGGCATCATAGTAGGTGTCAAACTGACTGAGATCAGCTCCATCTAAATATGCACAAAACCACTCTTTTGCTCTCTTTTATATGAAGATCCCTCCTTAAGTCTTATCTTTGTGCTCCCCAGAGAAAATCGGCAATAATTAGCTATTCTGAGTCTTTGAGATTTGTCCCCTTTTATTTCAGACGTCTGTAAGGTGGATGTCTGGTTGTGAGATCCCCAGATTCCTTATATAGTCTCTAGAGAAAAAGGGGCACCTTGGAGGGCATTGTCTACTTCACTCTAAAATGGATGTATATTTTTAGAGTGACTACTTCATTGTTCATCATTCCCTCTGGCATAATCTATGCATCATCCTGTATGTCTCTGCAATCTCTTGTTGAGATCATATACTTCTATGGGCAGAGACCATCTTTTGTCTTGTGTTGGTACAGGCATTAGCTGAATGGGATCAAAATTGAAGCTCTGCATGTTCCAGTCATGGGCATAAGAACAATAAAAGCACAAAGTACTGCATATACTTCCAGATAATTATATATCTCTTATCCGATGCCATCTAGTAATTTAAGGATGTTTGAGTTTCCAGATGTAAGATGTACACATGGTTTGAAAAGATGAAGAATTCAAACAGCTGGTGCTCTGAGTCCTTCGTTCCTGGTGACACAGCCGCCAGAATAGCAAATCTGCAAGCAGGGAGAAGAGCCTCATTTATCACCTGCTCTACTATGGTTGATGAAAATAGCTGTAAGGAAGAACAACCTGAAACTCAGAAGGGAAATAGTGGCATAAAGGAGATTTTTAATTTTTCTGGGTAGACTGTAACGACTAATCATATGTCACTCTGGCTAAATGATGAAAAAAGTTTCTTCTCCTCCAGGAAATTTGAATATTTAGCCTGTCCAGCAAAAGCGTTATGAGCATACTTTAAATACATTAAAATGCATTTCAGCAATCCCTATCCAATATTACATTCAGTCACTCATTTTATTTTTATAGCATTCTCCATACAAGTGCCACAGAGAGTTCAACTGCAAAGCACACTTAATTAAAAACACAGCTAAGTAAATAGGATTGGGTTTTATAAACCACAAGACACCTATCATTTTAATCACACATGGAAATTTAGTCCACACACAAGAGGCATAGGTTGCTATCTAGAGAAACTGCAAAAACAATCCTGCTTTTATTTTTACTGAGTTTCAACAGAGATACTAAAAAATAAATATATTTCATATACAATATAGAGTGCTGAGCATCTGGTGCTTAATGTTCAAATAACTAAGTACTGAAAAATAATTTCATGTGTGTTATAAAACAGGCTGTAAAAGTGGAGGCTTAAAGCCAAATGTCTATTCCTCTTTCAGACAAAGCTAAAAAAATAAATGCCTTTCAAAAAAAATATGTGGTCTTCAGCTTGGAATCTTCATCAGCACAGTAATATTGCCTTTAACTTTTCTTTCTAGTCATATGAATTATGTTTGTGTTTTTATCCTTCTGCTACATCTCTGGGTATTACATTTATGTATTCAGTGTGATGTACAAGAAATGAGCCAGATAATTACGAGTAAGCTGAACCAGCTGCAAATACAGATAATGTACATTCATTACGCTACAATAAGAAGACCGTGTGTGTACGTAAAGTTTTGTATACTGCGGTTGTGTCTGGGTTTTTTAGCTATCACGCCTGCACTCTGAGATGCTTGCCAAGGTTTTCATGCCTGTGCAGACTGTCACTGCCACGTTGGTGACTCCAGAGAGCTCCGTGCTAGTGGGCTTTGTGGCAGGGCTTTGTGTCTTCAGCTGTAAATCTACTGGGAGTAGTGAGTATCTCACAGCAAGATCATGAGTGCTTAGCCACCATAGCCCTGATCCTAAGAAGAGCCAGCATACTGGGAATAAATAATAAACAAAACTTAGGTGTTTGTGGTACTTACTAAATGAATGTTTCATGATCAGAATGACATTTTTGACTGTAAATGACAAATCCTGTAAACAAAACATAGACCTTTTGTCTATGAAAGGAAAAATATTAAAATTACTTATTAAATTGGTATTTGAAAGGTGAATGAAAAGCTCCATGCATTTGCACTTGACAGCTATTGTTGTTGTCATGAAATCATTTTGACATTTAAATGTCAAAAATATTTCCATGGATATGCTATTCTTACAAGAGTTTCATTCTCTTCCCTTGATCATTCTGGTATTTCTGGTTTTGTCTTTCAGTGTTTTGATTTCATTGTGGATTTATGTCCAAGTGGTACACTAAGTCCATCATTAACCCTATATACCTTGCAGCATATTGGGAAAATGGCGATCCTTGCAACTTCTTTCCTTGCATACACTTTATAGTTGATTCCTTCTTTTTTCCCTGTCTTCCTTTCCTTCTCTATTTCCATGAACTTTGTCTTCTAACTAAAAAATGAGAGTTGTGGACCATCTCAGATGGTGAGTGTCATCACAGCCTTCTGCTCTCATGTTGTGTCATTTTGTCCAGCCTTTTCCTGTCTTATCTATTTAGAGTGGATTTTTTAGGCAAGGATTGCAGGTTATCCTGTCTTGCTCTTTTTATTCCTTAGAATTTATTCCAATAACCATGATTATGAATGCTAATTGGTTTTCACAGATAAATGTGACATAACATCATCTTGAGAGAGATTTTGGGTTTAGGCTTTCCAGTATGTGGGAAAAGATCTGACTTCAATTCATAGGGTATTTTGTAAGTTCCTTAGATGAAGTTGGGCAAGATGTTCCTCCCACATAACTTAGGCATCTAGAGACCCAACAAAGATGTGCTTACCTCCATGACTGCAGCAAATACTGAAGGTACATTTACCATGGGTACCTGAAGAAAGGTGAGAGGGATATGATCCAAGGGCCCCATCCAAAAAATTTATTAGGCCTGGATTTTTTCAGAAAGGACTCAAGAGCAACTAGCTCTGTCACAAATTAACTATATTTCTCTGCATGTACTCTTTGTTACACATTCAAAGAAAGTTTGTTTCTGACCTAGACCTGGAGTCTCTCAGATGCTTAGGAGAATGCTCAGTTTCTGCGTGCTTTTTCTTCCCATAACTTTAAAAACAAGACCTGTAATTCAAGGGCCTAAAGGGGAAATATGTCTCCTCCAATGCATTCTCTCATTAGTACTATGTAGCTTTTACCAGCATTTCATTCCACTTCATTTAAATAAAATATGGCCTTTGAAACCGAGAAGATAATTAGTAGCTGGTGGAAGCTCATTTGTAATTATGTTGAGTTGAAACTAGTAATTATTACATTACTTTATATGTACAATGTTTTTCCTCCCAGATCCCCTCTGATTCCCTCATAGATGCCTATGAATTTTGCAGCAATTTTGCAATCACTGTTGTGGGAGACAGCGGAGATCCCAGCAGCTCCTTGTTAAGTTTCTTTCACTACACAAAAAGGAAGTAATTCCTCACCTTGTGAGGAAATCACCCTTCTCTAGATGATACCGTTTAATCAGAGACAACTCATTGCCGGGTTTTGTTCAAGAATATCTTGCTTTTACACTGCCAGAGCTGTCTAAAATGTTAAAGGTGTGTTTGTAATTTTTTAGTCATGGAATGTTTCCTGAGGTTCCCTCTAGGTAATCTTCAATCTTATTAACAATTTCTTGTGATAAACACTGGGATGTGCTAGTAGTTGTACTTCTTACATGGCTTTGGGGGGGGATTGCATATTCTGTGAAAGATCAAAGGAAAAGCACTGCCACCAAGATGCACCTCAGCATATCTCTGTGCTAATAGGCACAGTCTGCCCTCTTCTAAAAGGCAGCCTTTGTCTTTTCTCTCCACTCTCTCTTAGTGCATTCCCCAAGGTCTGTGAGGTCTCATGCAGAGCCCGTTGACATTTCTGGGGGTTACACTTTGACGTGGTAGCACCACTAAGTGGTGTCATAAGTATCACAGCTACAGGGGGCCTATCTGCTCTTCTGGTCTGACCTCCTGCAGAACACCACTTGTTCAGCACCAGAACAAATCATCCTAGGGCATCGCAGTGAAAAAGCTAGGCAAACCTGGGTTAAAAATTACTGATCTCTGTGTGCTAGCTTCTCTTTATTTAGAGAAAAAAAAGCCTTTGGATTAATAAGTCCTTAGTTTTCAAATACGGCATCTCTCTGAATATTTTCCTGCTAGTTTGCAGAATTTTACTGACAGAAATTTCTTTCCATGTAAACAGGTGTAAATATTGACGATAATGCACCATAATATCTCCCGTGCCTTTTATTAAGTGAGTTTTCTAGACCATGACCAGGTATTGTAGCTTTCTGTGAAATCCTTCCCCAACTTTCATCATTTTCTTCTTTAAAATGTTGACAACAGAGCTACAAAAGCTATTGCAGATGGTATGCAGGGAGGCAACACCACCTTCCTCCTCCTGTGTGATACCATTTGCCCTACAAGCTATCACATTGCACTCGTTCGTTACCCTGATGCCTAATGTTTTTTCAGTGCCTCTATGTTAAAGTAGAAAACTGGCATCATGTAACTGTGGAATCCTTTTTTTTTTTCTTGAATGGTTCTGACAGATGGGATTCATTTCAAGATTAAGACAGAACTTACCAGTTTAGGGTGATAAATCTAGTGCCCAGTGGTGTCTGTGGAGGAGACTTCATAGTTGGTGGAGATGTGGGGGGCAATTCAGCTGACCATCGGGGGGATATGATTCATTCACACCACAGAGACATTAATGCCACTTCCCATGTCCTCAGTAATCTCATCTGGCTTCCAGCCGCCACTCTAGAAGGGCAAGAGTCTCCCAGAAGTCCATTTGACATCATGCATACCTTGAGATGTACCAAATGCCACTGCAAACCAGCATGTAGGCAGCTGAGTTATCCTCTAGATGTCTGTTTTATCATGAGCCGAAATGCTTTCTAGGCTCTATTGCCTGTAATAGGATTTTAGACTTCTATAGACACCTACATGGAGACGTTTTAAGTTTCCTAGTCTGAAATTGATTCGGGCCCAAAGGCTCAGTTTAGTTGCCTGAAAACAGTTATTTACCACTTCTTTAATCTCGGGTCAACTTGCTCTACTTTTTCTCAAATTGCTGTCAAGACCTCATGATGGTAGACTGTGCAGGGAGAGATTTGATACTCATAGGTGAAATATCTTGAGTTCTCCTAGTTTGAGAGCATTTAACTTTAATAGTTAAAAAGTTTAAATGTTTCAGGCTTGTCAAGGAAATACAAGCTATTCCATGAAGACTAGAAAATTTAAGTGCATCTTTCAGATTTCTCCTGAGATAAAGACCACATATATCTGTTGAATGCAGCTTCCTTCAGATCTTCACTGGAAACTGTGTCAGTGCTGTCTAGTGTCAGAGCCAATGCTAGGATTTCACTTGCATAGAGTATACTGTATAAATAATGTGTCTTGGGTATTTTAATATTCCAGGCACGTGACACTTAGCTTCAGTAATACCAGTATTATCATTTTCTTTCTTTAGAAATCAACAGCACTAGTTCCTTGTGTTTATATCGAAAGCCACAAGCATTGTTATATACAATAGAAATCAAATCATTGTCTCTCTACCAAAAGTTGTCATAATCTTTGGCCTTCACAGTCTTATTAAATAGGGCAAATGACATTCTACTCCTCTCTCACAGCTCCTTTCAAAATAATAGCAGTGAGATTGTTATGATTAATACTAGAAAATATGACAATCTTTTTGTTTTTGCTTGGACTATGAAATATTTGTATTTGCTTTTAATACTAGATTCACAATTATAATTATGTTTAGATTTAGGTTTACATGCAGCGGAATCACCCTGCATTTCTGAGTTGAGGGTTTGGATTACAACTCTGTTTTCTAGGTTTGGATAGAATGTTCTGTAACATTTTACAGACAATTTAATATATTACTCACTCTCCTTTTGTCTTTTCTTTAGTGTATTCTTTGAGATTTATTTATGAATGTCTAAAATCAAGATGCTTGAGTGCTGGAGAGATAAAAGCCATTGTCATCTTTTCCACATTGTATCATAGGCTCTTTATGCCTTAATAGCATGCTAAAAAATACTGTAAAGATGTTATATCTGATGCTTATGACATTTCACATAAAAGATTATGGGCTGTACAGCTCAGCTGGTGGTGCCAGGTGCATGTGTACTTCATTTCAGGAGGTATCACTAAGAAATATTTATGATGGGTAGTGAAATGATTGCAGGAGAAAAACACTGCTGTAATGGGACCTGCAGTAGCATTTAACTTCTTTAAAATTCTTTTTATCCTAGTTGCTGTCTTAATAGTGCTTGTCATAGCTGCCTTACATTAACATACTCATGGTAGGATCCATCTGCCAAAATATAAGAGTCTAAAAATTAGACTTACAATTCCAAATTAATCATCATAGGCTATACCGTCATGTGAGAGATATAGACACCTCCAGAGGAATATTCATATTAAACTTTTATTTTATGATGAACTGAATTGCCTTTGAAATTTAGCTATCCCTCATTGACTACAAAGTGAATCTATAGTTACAAGCTTAGGTTTGCGTGTGTAATTTTAAATTAGCTAGATTATTAAACTTAGACAGATGAAGTTGTGGTTGACTGTAACCGGTACTTAACTGGTTTCCTTAAAATCTTTTTCAAAATAATCTAATTTTATTTATATATCACGATCTTTATTATATTTTTATCATTTGCCCAAGAAAAAGTGACAAACTGTGGTAACAGAGATCTAAAGTGTGGGAGTTTTACAGTATGGCTGCACACTGGCAAATTACCTGATCCTGAGGATTTTTACCTTGAGCAAATACCCTCTCTTGAGGAAAGAGAAAGGGGCAATGCATCCCCTTTTCAAGGCCATGGAAATGGCTGTGCTCCTCCCTAGGATGGTGGTTTTCTCAAGAAGCCCAGCCCAGAGCTTCTCACTTGGCTTCATACTTCTTCTGGGGTGCATGGTGAATTTGTAAGACAAAATGCCATTTGCTGTCCCCGTAGCTGTTCTCACATTTCTATCACATTTCTAATGAGCCATGCAGATTCTTTTCAAGAACATGCAGCCCAGGAGCACGTGCTGCTTTACCCAGGCATACTGCATACCAAACAAAAGGAGTCATTTCCATAGCCGAGGGTGGGAGAAGTGAAATTCTGGCACAATAAGTGCTCTCTTTCACTAATGAAAAACAGTTTGTCTTAATCTTTCTCTGTGGTTTTACATATTTATTGAGACAACAGATCTTGGTTTAGTCCTTTGCCTTGTCAGCTAGAGTCCGCAACTGTAGCTGATATTATATTATTTCATGAAAATAGACAAAAACATGTTCCTTCCTAATAAGAAAAAGCGATTATATTTTAGAGGAAACATGAATGCTGTAAATTTTTTTTCCATGTGTCTTTTAGCTACAGATCACAAATAGCCTAAGGATGTTTGGCATTGGTTTCGAGACCAGCAGGTAGGAACAGAGAGTAAATACAGACACTCATGGGGTGTCTTAAGGCATGGACAGTTGTTCCAAATTCTGTGAGCCAGCCTGGGCCCTGCTGATATGCAATATCTACTATGAAAAGCCTGAATTATGCCCTTTTTTGCTTTGAAGTAGTTTATAGGAATATCGGTTTATTTTCAGATGTTTGAAGAGTGTTGTCATAGTTATGCAGTGAATCATGCTGCCTAAAAATACATCCCCTGTATTAATGAAAGGTAGTTTCAACCTTATATAATGTTATATAATGCAGTTGTACCAACATGTCTTCGTAGTCTTCAGCTCTTCAATTAGTTATAGCTAAGCTGCTTTAAAAATTGTATTTTTTTTTGTTTTAGATGTTTGGTTTTTTAAAAGAAAAATATTAGGATGGGGGGTTGTTTTACTGCTGTCTCAAGAGTCCTGTGCTCTGCTGCACCTTTGGCAACACCATAGCTTTTTGGTGGCAAAACTAAAATCAAAGACTTGCTTGGCTCAGTGAACAGGGAGCAGTTCCAAATGCCCATTAGGTTGTGTAGCATTAAATTTATGCAAAGTGTTTATGAAGGTATCCAAGGCATTAAAACCTCTGTTTTTGTCATCATCATGCTCCCGTGGAAGACAGGATAGCTTTAATTACCACTTCAGTAGTAAAGATTCTTCATACCATACATTTGAAAGATTTGCTCCACTTCACCCAGGAGGTGTAAGCTGAAAATACAAATTAAGCCACATCTTCCATAGCTCAGGCTAGTATGTTCAAACTGAGCTAGCCTGCTGCCCTTAAAGACAATGAATTTTTGGCCCCATCTGTAAAAGCCTTAGAGAACATTGTAATCAATTACTGTAGTTATGCCTTTAAATACCTCTTTTCCTGGTTTACGGCTGTAAGAAAAATGAAGCAGAAGTTAGTGTGAGATAGCACATTTGCCTTGCGAGAAAAAAATATTTGCATCTGGGTGAAAAATGCACTGAAAGTCAGAAGCTATCCATTCTGGTACCCTACATTAGGGACACACCTTAGAGCCAGTGACAAAAAAGCAGCTATTTAGATGGATGTCCCTCACTTTAGTGGTTTGATGGGGCTGTTTGTTGGGAAAACTGTTATTTGCCACCTTGCTAATATGGTTTTGTTTCTTATTATTACTGAAATACAGGGATAGATCTACCCATGCTGGTGTATCCTTTTTCAAAGGCAGCTGACTCACTCATCTGGTTTGCCCTCTGAACACTACTTGTAAGTCCCAACTGCTTTGATCTCCCTGAAACGACCTCCCCTAGGCTTCAGGCTGACTCTACAAGGAAGACAGTGACGCTTCCTAGCTGCTGTAATACTTCTGATTTATTCTTTCTCTTTTTCCTCTGAAGGAGGGAATAATTTTCTTTATGATAGAAATGACTCATTGGGGTCAAAGTTTGGTTAAAAAAATCCCTAGCTGCAGGAAAGAGTTAAAGGCATTTGTGTAAGAGGCCACTATCTGTCCTTGCAGATTGACATTCATAGATTTGCAGTAAGCACTGGAAAATTGGATGTTAAAAATCTTCAAGTAGAATCAGGAATTTTTATAAAGTGGAAGGTAGAGCTGCTTGTAAACTCATTTTTAGGACCACTTATTCCAAACAAATTTACCTCTCATCTCCTTTTGTTCAGGCTGACAAAGCAGTTGTTCATTTTCTAGAAGAACTCTACCCCATTTGTGAAATATTGAAAGCAATGTTGCTGGACATCATGTTCTCTAAAGAGCCTGATGTCTTGAAGTAAGGCCAAGCTCATTTGTCTAGAAAGCTTAGACTTGGTGGTAATAGAAATACTACTTCTCTGACAGATTCTGCTTCTCCATTGCCCCCTGTTGTTTTATGTTCCTTCAATCAAAATCTTTTGAAGTTCCCTTTTTTTTCCAGTAGATTCTAACGAAACCCCTGCTTTTATTTAGGATGGGACTATGTGTATTTTGCTGTTGGCTGTCCCTTAGTTTCATTTTTCACTGAGATGTGACTTTTACTTCCCAGCAAAAACTTCTCTGCCCCTGGGAATGATGATGTCTGCTATCAGGGTCTTCCTTTTTGGCATTTTTGCGGTCAGGTTGCCAGCAAGGACACCCACTATCTCATATACAATGATGAAGAGAACTGCCAAACATGCATAAACCAGAGGTACATCCACACCATTCACAACAAATGAAAGAAAATGTGCCTGGATGTATGCAGCAATCAAAGGGAGGCAGGATTTGGTGCAGAGGGAAAGCTCTGCAATGCCAACCTGCTCTCAGTTTTGGAGTCAGAGCTGAGTGATTGACTCAACCTCAGGTTGATTGAAATCTTGCAAGTCTTACCATGTCTTACTCCCAGACTGAATGTAATGATCACAGAAGCCAAACTCTTAACTAGTAAAAATCAATGTCATTTGTCCCTAAAGTTTAATTAGATATTGAGGCAGGCAGAGGCCATTTGAATACAGGATAGGCTTCTTTAGACAGGGAAGTGTGGTCTTAGCATCTCACCCAGCGTGGCTCCTGGTTGCAGACTGTGTGCTAGTTAAAACTGTGCAGCAATCCGCTGCTTCCCCCAACCACTGGCAGGGATTCATTTCTTCAACAAGTGTGCCTGGACAACCTTATTAGAGGTCCTAGAAATCCCTCCTCACTGCCTGCTGTGAGACACATTAAGGCAATCAGAGCAGCTTTTTAGAAATTTTTACAGCATAATAATGGTTTTTTGCTTTTTTTTAAAAGATCACATTGCCTTCTTTAGCCAGACAAGAGGTAGTTTTGCTTCCCTTAGAGAAAAATCCCAAACCATCCCTGTAATTGCTGCTGCAAGTACCATTTTCCTAGACAGTCAGACAGGATGGACGTTTGATTTTTTATAATCAAAAGGACCGCTGTGCATTTTTAAACTGTCATGGCTTTGACGTTGTGAAAACAAGAAGAAAATAAAAAACGAAGGAAAAAGTGATGTATCTTAATGACACCTTTTTTGGAATTGCCAACTCCTCTGTTTTTGAGTTCAAACAGAGATACTGTTGTTGCCTGCTGATGGATCTACTAAACTCTTCCCAGATTTGTAGTTCCTGATAATGTAAAACAAGCAAACCCAGCAACTTACAGTTATGTGTAGCCCAGGAAGAACACTAGCAATTAATTTTCTTTCTGGCAACCAAAATGACATAAAAAAATAAAAAAAAAAGTCAAAGGAGTTAAATTATCTTGTGTTTTCTTTCAAAAATAGAGTCTGAAAATATGCTGTTAGTGGCACAGAGGAGACTGAATGTGTGTTGCAGCTGCTTATTATGGTTACTTTGATAGGTACATAGGAAATCAAGAATGCAAACTATTTCTACTGGTGCACTGAGCTCTGGTTATCTGTGTCTGCTTGCTGCACACTGGTATTTTTTCCTATACTGGCTCTCTGGGTGGGTGTATATTAGGTATATTCAGTGAGGTGAATGTATAGGTACAGATTTCTCAGGTTTTGTGGTGCCACACAGAGCTAAGAGACCCCAAGAATTGTCATGGTATGCATGGGAATGTCTTTCCTTTTCTTATGACAGCTAGTGCAGTTAGACAGCTAAAGTGATTTAAACTTTTACTATTTATGTAAAAGAAAAAGCAACAAATGTCTTTTGGGAAA